>QLTV01003387.1:826834-844762 GCA_003457575.1 Thermophis baileyi | reverse complement strand
CCATCCATCCATCCATCCATCCATCCATCCATCCATCCGTCCATCCATCCATCCATCCATCCATCCATCCATCCATCCATCCATCCATCCATCCATCCATCCATCCATCCATAGATAGATAGATAAATAGATTGATGATAGATGATAGATGATTGATGATTGATAGATTGATAGATTGATAGATATAAATATAGGTATAATAGATATAGATATAAATCTTCTTTCCATAGCAGGGTTGGGTTTTTTTTTGAAAGAGCTGCAATAAGAGTGGCTTGCAGGATCCTGTGGAAATTACAGCATTTACTGTAAGGATATTATAAACTAGACAATATCATTTTTTCATACACATAGCTTCGTGAGATGTATAGAGATACATCACAATATTTCTGATCAGAGCTTCTAAGGGGTTTTTACAAGATAAAACACAGTAATATAAATAAATTAAGTAGTATATATTGGTAAAATCTTCAGTGTTGATAGTTTTACAATTGTATGTGACTCTCATGGTTTATATACTTTCTCTGGCAGTATTTTTTATAACATACCCTGTTATCAAGTGTCTGTTCTAGTTGATCATAAGGATTTATGCTAAATCACATATTTGCACAGAAACATTGGATATGAGACCAACAAATCCTTCTCCTTGCTATGTGGAAACTATATGCTATATACTAATGAGATTCAGTGAAGGGAGCTCACCACTTCTCTGGAAAATAGGTTTCACTGTCAAACTGCCCTGATATTTGAAAGATTTCCTAACATTCAACCGAGAACTGAATTTCTACAATTTTAGGCCGTTATTCTATGTTCTATTCTCCAGAATAATTGGGGGGGGGGTATTTTGGGATTTCTTCTGTGTAACATGTCCTTTCTTCATTTTTGAAGGTAAAATATATTTACCAGGTTTTCATTTCCTATATGTTTTTCCATCTGTCATCTTCCAAGTGGTTTTATTCTCAGGTTTATTTTGAGAAACTAATGTTTTTAAAGTAACTAGAATGCTTTAAGCAACTGTCCTCTCTTTCATGCCAATTTTGTTGCAGTTTATTGTATCTCTTTCTAGCTACCTCTTATGCCCATAAAGTTGTCAGTCTGCTTCATAGTCTCCGTAAATTGTCATCAAAACTGTAGATGATTTGCTACCAAATCATTTAGACAAGGAGAGAGCTTCTTAGGAGTCAGTGGTCCTTCCATCTTAAGATAGTTTGAAGATTCACCCGCTTAGCACACTTCATGGGTTACATGTGCCATTTCCTCTTTTCAGTCATAAAATTATGCAAATCACTATGGAGAATTCCTAAAGCCACATTTTATAAGAACTTTGAAAGGAACTTGGCAGACATCGGACACATTGTGAATCGTTCCCCCACATCCAATCATTCTCAAGCAGGAACATGCAGGAGTGTAAGCTGAGCTCATAGAGGTCAGTAATGGCCTTCATTTAACCTCTCCCATATGACTTCACTTTCCCAGTCTGCCAGTCTGTAACTTCTCTCATTATTGGAACTAATTGCATGAGAACAAATCAAGAGATGGCAGAACATCTGGTTTGCATACTGTACATGCCACTGTAAATTAACCTTTCACACTCTGCCAAAAACTATGTGAAACTATGTTAGAAGTGCAGCTGCATGTGGAATTTCGCACAGAGAAAGTATCTATGGATAGAAAGGAGGAAGGAAGGAAACATTCCTTTTATTTATATGTTATTTTTCAGAGAGGAAGAGAGTTCTAACATAGAATTGCCTTTGTATCAACAATAACTTGGGGGGGGGGGTTTATTAAGTTTAGATCAGAAGACAGGTTTTTTTTAAAACCTGTTGGAAATTTTTAGTAACTGGAAAAGTTTCCTCTAGTGACTGTTGCCCAGTTTTATTTAATGAATCATGCTTTTTATTTACCTGTTAAAAATATATCCCAACTAACATTTTCAGAGTCCAAAGTGGCATCTTCTCTTATTTTAAGCTCACAATAACTACCCTGTTATCTAGATTGGACTGACAGAGTATGATTTACTGAAAGCCATCCCTTGAGCTCTATAGTCAAGTGTGAACTTGACCGAGCTATGCCAAGTTTAATATCTTATTGACTCAACTATACTCTCAGAAAATAAATTTAGAATGATGTAACATGATGTGGAACAAAAATACGAAGAGAAATATAACGTGCCATTTTGCATTAACAAATAGAAGAGAAGGCTTGGTGGAATAACAGGGATATAAAGTTCATAGAAATATATGTATTTATGTAATGTATCAACTACTTTGCCTCAGTGATAAAATACTTATATGAAAAAATAATTATTGTTTTTGTTTCCATAAGGAAATCATATATCTCTCTATTCAAAGAAAGTCTTTTGTAAGTTCAAGACAATTGTAGACTATTTTATGATTGAAGCAAATGCCTGCAAATAAAATAAATAAATGGAGTAAAGCTTTTTCATAGCTTTTTAAAGAATTTCAATCTATTTACAGTGGGAAAGAATTTTATGCCTCCAACATAAAAAAATATTGTTGTATTGGAAGATGAATTGGTGAGCATACAAAGGTGAGTGTGAGTCTATATAGTACATGTATTTCAAGCAATATGAACTGAGCTGAGTCAAATTTCCTTGCAAGCTAAAGCAAGCCCATAAGCAGCAGTGTTCAGGCTTATAGTGTAACAGGGAAATTAAAGAACTTGTAGGGAGAGCACAGCTGGGTGTCTCAAGGGAAAGATTTGCAACCAGTCTAGGAAGAGGAATGGGAGTTAGGAGTTAGGGAAAACAACAAAAGCCATTGTTAAGTAAAGAGAGAGACATATGTAGTCTGACTGCTCATTTTTCTTCCTGTCTTCTGGGTTTTCATAAAATCAGTGAGTGGATCTTAACACTGATATAATTCTTTCTGTGGGGAAAATCAGATAAAATTGAATGCTGAATAAGTTACAAATATTGTAAATTTGAATAACTGCTGAATTAACTTAACAAAAGCAATTTTTGATTTTGGCTATTTGGAGACAAGAATTAGAGTATTGTTCCAAAGAAGGATTGCATATTAAGGAAATGTAGTCGTCCACTAAAATGTTAAAAGTTAGATCCATTAAAGATTCAATTAAAGATTTCTTGATCAATAGATCAATATCCTGCTAACATTTTACCAGTTGCTCCATTGTTCATTTTGTTCTGTAGCCTCTCGATTGTGGGATTTCCCTATAGGTCACCTTCAGAATGATTCAAATACTTGTAAAAGGGGCAGCTTGATAGCCTGGTGCTCACACTGGCCACTTCCCTGAAACAATTCCTTTGGGTGATTGGCTCCTGAACAACTACCAAGTCAATTGCTCAGCGGCAAGTACCAATTTGCTCAAGGGCACTAAGATTTATACTGTAAATACTTAACCACTGCTATTCAGGCATATCTCTCTCTCTCTCTCTGTCTGTCTCTGTCTCTGTCTCTGTCTCTGTCTCTGTCTCTCTTTATGTCTCTCTTTATGTCTTTCTGTCTCTGTCTCTGTCTCTGTCTCTCTTTATGTCTCTCTTTATGTCTCTCTGTCTCTGTCTCTGTCTCTCTCTCTCTGTCTCTCTCTCTCTCTCTCTGCAAGGCCTAAGGCAGAAACAAAATCCTAACATCACAGAAATACGTGAAGTCTGTGGGTAAACCATAGTTGACAGCTGATCTCTGGACTGAGTTCATGTCTCCAAGAATCCCAGGACTCCCTTGGCCATATACTACTATTGCAAAAGTGAGTTATCCATCAATAGAAGGAGGAGTAAAGTTTTAACAAAAATTGTCAGCATTCATTTGCTAGACCAGATATCCTGACTTACAGAATAGCAACATACATTTTTATCTAACCGTCACAGTGCACGCAGAATTGCCCCTGATCTTGGATTCAGCTTAGAAAAAAATATGAATAATTGCAAAATAGATAATTGTGAACTGTACTACTGTTGCTGCTCTAATTGTTTGTAAGTACAATATTGTTGGGAGAAGGGGATTGCATGGTCCTGGGGAAATTCCATCAAGTGGGGGTGCTACTTCAGCCACGCTACTCTCATAGGGAGCCAAGGATGCTGTAAAACTTCAAAATCTAAAGCAGCAGCAACTATTCAGAAATAGTTTTCTTTGGTTTTCTTTCTTTGGTTTTCTTTGCCCAACTTCATTATGAGATATTAGTTTGCCTTGTGAGCCTCATCTAAGGATGCCCGATCAGCTGCAATACTTCTTTAAGTAGTTTAGAAAACCTATAAGATTATTTTTTAAAAAGAAATTTACAGATCTCTTGGAAACATGGAACCATTTTTATTCTAAGGCTAAAATCAAAACTCAAGCTATAAATGTTTATCCTCTTTGTTTGTTTTTCACAATTTTAATGTTTTTTTAAATGTTTTTATGTTGTAAGCTGCCTAGAGTTGTTGAATATGAGATGCATGGCAAATAAATTTTATAAATAAATAAATTGAAATCAAATGTTTGGTTTTGGAACCTGAATTATTGTTGTTGTTGTTGTTGTTTTTGGTGTGGAAATTTGACTTTTAAATTGATTTAAGATTGATTCTTTGTTTTTCATAAATTTAAAGCAACAGCAGTGTTAGCTGTCTGATTAACTGTTTGATACTATGTTTATCTTAAGATATCTCTTTCAAATAAACCAATATTCAGGAATGCTAGAAAACCAGTCAGATCTAGGACTTTGGAATACTGCTAGTGAATTCTGCACCATTAGGAATGTTTTGGATAGTCCTCATTCACAAGTTTTTATTCTTTAATTTCAGGGATTTCATGGTATTGAGTTATGGGAATATTGCCTCTCTCTACTCACCTTGAACGGATCTAAAAAAATTGAGTCAAATTTTTCAATCCAAGCTCAAATGTTCTTAAGAAGGTTGAGTATAGTAGGAAAACAGCAGAACAATGAAAATTTTCTTTGCCATTCTATTGAATGTAAGCACTTTTATTTTTCAGTCTGGAAAAATAAACCCTTTTCACTATACTTTCGGCATAGCCAAATAATTAAAAATAAGAACCTCACTAAATAATGATGGCAGTCCAATACATGTTTATTCAGAAGTCAGTTCTATTGACAAGTTAGATGATTGCAGTCTTTCAAAAAACAAAAACAAACAAAAAAACTCCTTAAAAAACCCTGAAGCCCTGCATCTGCAGGTGCAAATCAGTTTCCTAAAACATGATTGATGGGCTTTGTCTTCAGCAATTTTAGAGAAGTTTTTCTTCCCTTCTGAGTGAGCTTCTCTGTGTCTCAAGGATTAAAGCTATTCTTTAAACAACAAGAATGATTCACTACAGAGCACTCTTACATTCCTTAAATACAGCTTGTTTTTTACATTTCCATTCTTCTACTGGCTCTACATTCAACACAGGAAGCAAAGAGAGGCTAGGCAGAATGTCTGCAATTAGATTCTGCACTTAGAGGGAGCGTGGAGGAAAATAAAGAAATAGGAGGGCAGAAAGGGTCATGTTGTTTCCAGGCTGAGTCCAATGAATTTTGCAGCTGTACCAGAAAATCCAAAATTCCTACCTAATTCACTACCCACATGTGCAAACTCACAGACAAACACACATGCGGCGGGTGGGTGAGTGGGGGAACCATTGCTATACATCACTCTTCTGCATTTGGCATTTTAGTTTTGTACATTTTAATTGAATGGATTTTAATATAGAAAACTTGATGGAAAGAATGTCACTGGTTTTCTCTGAATAACTGTATGGGAAATTTCAGTCTGCAAATATTTATCCCACGATAGCACACGAGTTTTGTTTGTTTCTGCTATATCCAGCATGTATTTTGTATGTGCGGAGTTATGCCAAATATTGTAAATATTTATAAAGTAAATATAACTTTGATAGTATTTATTCAGATATAAGTGATTCCAGTTATTAGACTTATTACAAATAGGGAAAGGCTCAAATACAACATGAACACTGACTAAAAATCACAATGGAAACATTGTGACATAACCATATTCGACTTCTGCAATAGAGTAGTAAATGTCTGGAACACTTTACCTGATCCTGTTGTTAGTTTCTCTAACCCCCATACCTTTTACCTTAAACTGTCTACCGTGGACCTTACACATTTCTTAAGAGGTCCCTAAGGGGGCGTGCATAAGTGCACCAGCGTGCCTACCGTCCCTGTCCTACTGTACCCATTTGTATGTACTCATTTTATGTGTTTATGGCTATGTTTTACTTCTTTATATCCATTTATTTGTGCCATTTTTTCATGTGTCCTGTTTCCTTGCACTTGTTGACAAATAAATAAAATAAATAAATATCAATGGGCATAGATATACATTATCCATTAAAGTAAGCATAGCTTCAATTGATCTGTTTAACTTTTTGTCCTGGCATTTTAGAAAATTCATCTTAAGAATAAGAAATTATTTCTGCATTCTTTTTTTTTAATTACACCTTGAGCCTGAATTTACCTGATTCCTTTCTGTACAGAAATTCTCCTTAAGTTGAATAATTGCAGAGTTCTAGAGTTCCATTATGTTTGGTCCAGTGTCAATGTAGGCTGCTCCTAGCTGGAGCTATTGGTGCAGGTCAACTATTGATATAATAACACTGACAATTCATCATTTTGAAGGTATTCTTGGCTCATAGAAATTCCCTCATAATGATTTTTCTGATGATTGATTGATTCATAGAAAGCCATTGGGGCTCAATGACACTGGGCAGATAATTGTTTTCAAGGAATAGGACATTTTGTTCTATGGTTCTTGATGAAGATCCAGTCAAGATGTTTGTCTCTCCTTCAAAAATTTATGGATCTGTTTGATTTCTTTGTGATTGTGTTATCACAGGCAAGGTATTATATTTTGGCACTGATCTAATAGCCAGGAAAAGTTATAAGTTTTTTTTGTTGTTGTTTTATTATATTCTTAAAGCAAACAAAGAGGCAGGTAAAACTGTCATCAACTTTGAGGTATCTTCCTATTTGCAAGCTTATTGAATTTTAAACATCCAAGGGGAAATAGCTTTGGTCACCATAATAAGATGTCTTCTTGAGGAAACATAGGAAAAGGGCATTTTTCTCTTGATTTTTCTAAATACATAAGCAATGATCACAATATTAAAGCCCCATTTTTAGCTAATATTAGAGAGTTCCTTACTTTGGTCATTATTGTACAGTACTACTTTTAAATCCTTTCTATTCCTGTTTCCATAAGGGAGTGCTGGAAGAAGGCTTGGAGAGTACTTATCATCAAGATTTGTAGAATATACAGATGTTCTCCATTTAATGCTGAGGTGGCAGTTGCAGATACTAGATTATTGCCTGGATGAAAGTTAATAAATTGCAGTACTGGTTTGGATGGATTGCATTTGTTCCAAAGGTGGTTTTTCAGGAGGCAACTGGGTTTTGTTTTTCTTTGAAGATGTTTTGCTTCTCATCCAAGAAGCTTCTTGGATGATAAGCAAAATGCCTCTAAAGAAAAACAAGAAAGTCCAGTTGCCTCTTGAAAAAGCATATTTGGGACAACTGTGACCTGGATGACTGAGAATCTCCATAGACATGGATTGCATTTGTTTCTTCATTGATATTCTCATCAGTCTCGATGTTGCCTTCAAGGTGACAGCACTATTTCTGAATGAATAGGTCAGTGACTTGGGAATCCTCCTGAACTCAGGGGGACTACTGGTATAACCATTGCAGCCTTACCTGCAGCATCAGGATCTCACAGTAGTGATTCATGCCTTCATAATTTAGACTATTACGAAGTGTTGTATATGGGAATATTTTGAAGACCACTTGCAAATAGCACATCTGGCAGAAGTTATTATCCAAGGGCACACTAATCATGAAGTGATTGTCAGTATTGTTGGCTTCCAAGTACGACTTGGCACTTACCTACTGTAATTCTCCAACTGGAATTGGTTCACCCAGTCAGTTCATCCTGGGATAAGCTCTTGACTGTCTTACTTTTATGCAACCAGAAATTTTACAACTGTTGCCAAGTTCTAAAAACTGCTTAAGATAAAGCTGATATGCAAAGCATATAGTTGTTACTATTATTGTTTATATTTTTTCATATATATCAATAATTATATTCAATGTATCACTATTACTTAGGCCTATTCTATGATATCAACTTTATACCAATTTAATTATAATATGGGCTTGAGGATGTATTTTTACCATGGATACTTGAATTAATTGATTGTAAAGTGGCTAGGAGTCCCTTGTATATTTGGTGGTATATAAACAAATTAGTATAACTGAAAACATCAGTTGTAACTGAGTGCTCCCACTGCATCACAGTTGTAACTTTGTTAAATTATGTCCTAATTGCACATTTTATTTAATGCCTTTTGAGAGTATCCATTTTTCCCCCATTGGCACATAATACTAATAAATACTATTTAAGGTGTTGCACTTTACATAAAGGGAGTCCTGAAATCCTCCTTAGTGCTATTATTCAATTATTTTCAATTTAGATTCTTTAGATAGGGCTATGTACGTACCTACACTTAGGTTAACTTAAATTACCACCAGTTGACTCATTTCTAGCATTCAAAGCATGTTTGGTTCTTTTCTTTTCCATCCAAATCATTTGTAGTAAATGTATCTGGTGTTTGAGATGAATGACTCTGGTTAAAAAAGTTGTTAGGTACCCCAAGCACTTTTTTGATTGCTTGATTGTATACCTTCAAGTCATTGTTGACTCCTGGTGACTGCCTGACAAGGGCTTACAGATTTCAGAGATGGTTTGCCATTGTCTTCTTCAAGTTACATTTGCAAGATATGACACTTTCATTTTCTTTGCTGCAGCATTAGGTGAGTAATTTGTCTATATCAGGGCTGTCAAACTCGTGGCCCGTGGGCCGGATGCGTCACACGCTAACCACGCCCAGGTTTAGCAAAAGGGAAAAAAGTCCCAATATGTCATGTGACACCGCCATGACGCAGTGAGTTTGACACCCCTGGTCTATATCTTGTGCTTGAATTAGAAATGGCTATTGTTGCTATTGTTAGTATCACAGATACTAACTATGATGGAGAAAACTGTTTTCTCAAGATGGCTACTAGGTTACCAACTGGAAAAAATAACATTTCTCCACTTTCCTGAGTAAATTGCTTCCAGTGCAATGTTTTGGGTTTTGGAGAGGAAGGAGATAACAATACTGTTAGACAACCATCAGTATCTCCATCGATACCATTAGAGTAGGGAAGGAATCAGATACTCGAAAAATGCATAGATTGAAAGTAATTCAGATTCTGCTTATTCCCCTCACAGGAGGATAATAGAGGTCTGAATCATAGGTGTTTGTAGCGAGGACAAGAACGGCAACTGACAATATGTGCATTGCAATCTCATAGTGCAAACCATGTGTTTTGTGCCAGATGTCAGAACACAAGTATGAGAAGCTGGGATTTACATCATAACATTGCAACCCACATTTCTCTATTGTTTTTTTATTGCAGTTTGTGCTAAAGACATATGGTCTCAATTAATTTTGAAATTAACCAAATGTTGACATCTTACAAACAGCCCAATTTGCACAATCTGGTTCAGATAAAGTGAGTTGTCTATCACTATCTGAGAAAACTCTATTGTTTCTCAGAATGTCATAAAAAAGTTACAATTGAAAAGCAAGCATAGGAGTATTTTAATGAAAATCTTGCAACAGGATATAATACATAAATGTAAATAATAATCTAGGATCAGAATAAGTTTTGGTATATGTGCAGCCATTAGCCAAGCTCACTGTTAGCATTGCCTTCAGAATAGATTCAAAGCACATGAAAAACATGCTAAAAATCCATAGATTTTTAAGCCACTAAGCTTCAGAATGATAGGATTTATATTTTTTCCCTAGTTCAAGAGTTACTTGAACAGCTATACGTATTTTTATAAAATACTGGAAGTCTTTTATGATTTTTTTTTATGAAAAGAGGAAAAAGTGAAATGGTGATTTCTGGATTTTCTACTTGAAAAAAGTTTTCAATATTGGATAGAAAGGAACCTTGTAATGGAATTTCAAAGAGGGAGAAAGCATAATATGTCTGTTTGTAATTGTAAAGAAGATTGGAGATAGCTTCTTTAATTATCCCAAAGATGTTTTTCAAAAGGCAATTGGACTTAGTTTTTTTCCTTGAAAATGTTTCACTTCTTATCCAAGAATTTTCTTCAGTTCAGTTCTCTTTTTTCTTTTTTGTATTGTATTAATATTGCTTTCTGTACTTTTTCTTTTACCTTTTTTTTCTTCCTAATTTTTCTGATTTCTACCTTTTCTTAATATGATTTCATGCTCATCTTTTATGAGGAATATTCTTGGCATCTGTCAGATAAAATCATTTGACTTCACTGTGAACTGAGCTCCGGCTGGGCAGATCTTTTGAAACTGACTGAGAGTTATCTGAACCCTGTTATCTGGGAGGGGTTTAAGTCAGTTGATCCTGAGGAACTAGACAGAGCTTACCTACCTATGTTCTGGACCCAATGCCTCTCCTGATTGGTTAAGGCTCCAGGAAGTGACGTGTGGCTGGATTCCAGCGCAGCGGTGGGTTGCTCCCAATTCGGCCCCATTCTTAGAGCCTGTAGTGGCGGTGGTGGGAGGCTCCGCCCACCTGCCTGGGACGCTTCTGCGCATGCGCATGTTGTGGTCCGCCAGCAGCCTGCGGAGCTGGCAGCAGAATCGGACAGCGAGGAGGCTGGGGAGGAACCTGGGCCAGGCCTGGAGTCTGGAGAAGACTCGGTGCCAGAGGCAGGGATCCAGCCAGGGCCATTGGGGAGGTCAGTCCCGCCTTCAGAACCTCCAGAGACTGACTTGAGTGAGGCAGAGGAAGAGGAGGAGCCTGTTCTCAATGCGCGTAGGCACAGAGCTGCAAGAAGGCAAGAACAGTTACTGAGGAGAAGGACTACTCAGGAGTAAGGCTTGGGGATAATTGGCCCCTCCCATAGGCTATATAGTTGGAGAACACGAAAGGGTTCGTTGCAGGAAGCACCTTAGTTCATCTCTCGTCTTGTCATTGCAACTTGGATCCAGTTTTGTTGTTCCTGTTTGAACTTGTCAAGTTTTCCTGCAAATTGGTTCTTGGCAGTTTGCCAAAGAAGAGCAAGGTTCATGTATGTGTTATCTGCTTTTCCCTGAAAGACTCTCATCAGACTTGTTTTACTTTGTTTGAACTTCTGCCGACTGCTAATGAAAATAATTAGCAGCCATTACAAATAAAAGAGGTTTGTGAGACACCGTTTGTGCTGTGTTCCTTAATCAGGAAGCCTAGGTCAGAACAGCGCAAAAGCGTCGCACGCACAAGCGTGCGTGCAAACCGGTAGTAAAGGGTTTTAGAACCCACTACTGTTCCAGCGGTATTTAATGCCTTTTTGAGGGAGGGGTTGGTTCTGCCTACCTTGAAGGAGATAGTGGTGTGCTCCTTTTTCAAAAGACTATCTTTGAACCCATCCATATTAGATAACTTTTGTCCAGGCTCCAATCTTCCCTTTTTGAGGAAGATTGTTGAGAAGCTTGTTGTTATGCAGCTTCAGAGGGTCCTGGATTGTTTGGACCCTTTTCAGTTTGAGTTCAGGCCAAGGATATCACTGAGACAGCATTGACTATACTTGTTGAAGACCTTTGGAGGTCTCCAGCTTGGATGGTACAACTGTCCTAGGTCTCCTGGGTCTCCGGGTAGCTTTAAATATCATTAACCATGGTATCCTTCTGGACCAGCTTTGGGGGTTGGAAATGGAAGGCACAGGTTTGTGGTGTTTCTTCTCCTCTCTCCCTGGCTGGTTCCAGGCAGTGATGGTGGGTGAGCAGAGATCAAGCCCTAGACCCCTACAGTGTGGGGTACTTCAGTTCTCAGGTCTCTCACCTCTTCTCTTTATCATCTACATGAAACTGCTGGGTGAGGTCATCCAACAAGGGATATGGTATGCTAAGTGTGCTGATGATACCTGGCTATGCATCTCTAGTCCTGGCCAGACAGGTGATCCCATTGTAGTACTGTCCAAGTGCCTGGAGGCTCTAAGGGTCTAGATGGGTAGGAACTGATTTTGGCACAACCCTGGCAAAATGGACTGCCACTAGGAATTTTTTTTCCTTCTGCGCATGCGCAGAAGCTGAGTTTCTGGCACTGCGCATGCATCACCATCTAGTTTTTGGCTTTTTTTTAAAAAAAAATATTTTTTTTGCACTGTGCATGCGCATGCACACCCACAAGACGCGGCACAGGAGGAAGCAAACCGGCAGCGAGGTAAGTTAGAACCCACCCCTGATCCAGATCTCCTCTCTGTACTCCTTCTACCAGTGAAACCTCAGAAATATCTGTTTTCTGCCCCTACCTTATGGAACACCTCCCTCTCCAGTGATTCAGGAAGCCCCCACTTTTAGCCTTTCAGAAGGCCATCAGGACCTGCCTTTTTACCAAGGCACTGGAATAGGATAGAATAATGAAATGAGGGCCATTGAAACTTTCTGCCATTCTAATGAGGTGATTAAAATGCAGGCTTTTTGTTTGATCATTTTACTGTTTTATAGTTATGTTTTACAGTTACTGGTTTTACTGTTGTTGTGAGCTGCCCACAGTTGTTTAAGATGGGTGTCCATACAAATCTTTTAAATAAAGAAGTTTATGAAGTATTTTTAAACTATCATTGATCTACTTTTTCAATCTCTCTCTCCCCCCCCTCTCTGTGTAGGTTAAAATATCAAATGTTTAATATTTTGTGTTTTTAAAGCCTAACCCTAATCCTCACCACCACCACCACCACCACTTTTCTGCTTTATAAATCTGGAGGGTTTGTCAGCAAACTTTCCTAAACGTAACAGTAATCCTCACTTTTGAAAACTTTTTATTCATTTGCTCTATTTTCAGACCATGGCTGGCTACTAAAAATAAAAGTGAAATAATATTCAGGTGTGAAACAGATTATGGCTCACAGCTGGAGGCAAAGAAATTGCAACTCTGTCCCAATTATTCTAATTTAATTGGGTGTTAAAACAACCTGGAATCCCAACAGGAGTGCTTAAAACAAGAACTGCAGATGTCTAACTAGGAAAAGAAAAGCCATCCTTACTTTTTAAAGGCTTCTTTTAAAACGAGACAGTTATTCTATTGTGTTGGCTTACTTATTGTAATTGGTGCTTTAGTGAATCATGCTTCAGAGAAGCAATGTATTTTTTCTTTTCTAAGAGTTTCAGTTAGTAAGGAAGGTAGAAACACTGATTTACAGACTAGATTGGTTCAAGTTAGTGGACTACATTTTTCTATACCTCCCAGAACTCAGAATGTATTTTTCATGAAGTAACGGAGGGCCACTGTGGAACCTCTATATGGCTAGTGTTCACCTGTGAAATCTATAGTGAATAAAATGTATTTATGCTGGTTATAAATACTGGAGACTATTGCATGTTGGTTTTTTTTTAAAAAAGTGAAGATCATTGTAAGCATGATAGTATAAAATACTTTGCTAAATATTTCTTTGATACCATTCCTCATCTTAAGGCTTCAATCAAAAGATTGCAATATAATGATAAAATGGACTCTCTCCCCCTATCTTAATGTGTATTTTTGTGATTCTGTGCCAAAAGTCCTTGTAATTCATAAAACGTGTGCAAAATACATCCAGATGTAAATGAGTTGCTGAGCCATAAGTCCTTTTGTTTCTACAAGTAATGCATGAAGCCCCCAAACCTTCTGGAAGGTGCCACATAAGGGAAGACTGTTTTTGATTATTGCAGAAAGCTCATTCCAAGTAATGCAGCATTCTCAGGGCATGCAGTAAATTTACCAGTTCTATAACTGTTTAATTGTGAATTGAAATTTTGGAATTATAGTGTTGATTTTATTAAAGTCGTAGAACAGTTTGTCCAAGCTAGTTTCTGCTAAATATGTTGAACAGCTGCCATAATCTAATCAATATGGCCACCGAGTTTCTGACTGGGCATTCTTTATTTATTGTCAATTGATTATCCCTCTTTTATTTAAATATGAGGGCACTCTGATAACTTTTATTTATACTGTTTGTTAAAGGATCGAGATAATTTTATTTTCTTAAAAATAGCAAATTTTATTATATTATGTATTCATTTTATCACAAATGGTCAATAACAGTCATTGATGTAGTTGGGTTATTTTTTATAATTTGTTATACCTATTTGCCATAATTTACATTATTGGACATCGGAGCCATTAGAAAGATTAAGGCAACACCCATAGATTTGGATTTTGTTGTTGTTATCTTGCACATTAGTTATTTTACATGTTGTTCTTTAGACTTCTTCTTACCCCTTTCCATAGTATTTTTGTTCCATAGTTTTAAAGTCACATTATTAATATTCAGTTTTTAAATATGTGCAGATTTTAGTGATTTCATATTCTATGTTAGCCATTCATACTTATGGTTGTTTAGTCATTTTTAGCATTATACATAGTTTTATAAAACAAAAGTCTAAGTGCTATTGCTATTAGACCAATTACCTAGATTTATATAGCACTGCATGCAAAGTTGATCTTGTATTCCTTATTAGATTTACAATCTTAATGGTATTGGTATAACCTTTTATGGTATAAACTTTCCCCCCAGTATATCTAGTCCCAGTGGTTCTTAGAGACCACACTATGTTAATCTGGATAGAAAATTATAGATAGCTTTACTTCTTAAAACAGTTGTTGGAAAACATTTGACCATTAGAATTTGAGAATGCCAGAAGTATTCTTGGGCAGCATATTTGGCCTACTGATCTTCAACTAATTTAAGTTTGTTTTCATACCTAAACCACAAGAAGCCTTTTCAAATTTGTAAATGCCTCTCTCTTCTACATAGTCCTAATATTCTGCTACGCTTTCATTTGGCTAGGCTGGATAAATCGTCTCCTCCCTTCCCCTCCCTTCCCCTCACTCTTCCCCTCCCCTCTCCCCCCTCCTCCCCTCCTCTCTCCTCCTTTTAGCTTTTTTTTTTTTTTAAAAAAAACCCTGTTTTATCTGCACATGATGGCTGCCTTATAGCCATAACAAAGACTTGATTTTATTCCAGATGCTTCATGTGATCAGAATGGCTGAATGGTATTAACACTTTCCTAACATTCTTATCCATGACAAACAAATATCATTATATATAAGAAAGCTGGCAGAGCATAATCATAGAATGAAGTGATTGTTTCTATCACAGGCCAATTCTCTACAACTGTACAGACAAACGAGTTAGCAGTTGTGTTTTTACTGAATCCCTTTCAAAGGCTGTATTTTAATCAAATAGCACACACACAAGCTATTTCTCCAAACATTTTAAAAGTCTCTTACTGAAAGCTTACATATTATATAGTTTTTAATAGTTAAACCAGTCAATCTGAATTTATTAATGAATTTTCTATATACACAATTCATGCTATTTTTAACTTGAGATTTACTCAAAACAGACTATTACTAAACTTTGTTCAACTGTTCAACAACTCTTTAAGTTGAAGTGAGATATATTCTGTGTGCTATCACTGTCATATTTTTTAATTGATTAAAACTGATGATAGCAGGAAAATAAATAATAGGACATGTTTCAAATATTACAATATGTTATAGAGAAAATGGGAAAGAATATGATGCAAAAGGCAATTATGATATCAGTGTATAATCACCATTCAGAAAAATACTAGCCAGTGTTGATTTCAAAAAGCCATTGGAGATTACACTGAGATATTTCCAAATAACACGTTGCACTTAAAATATTTTAAATCTGCTTTATTTATGTGTCAAAAACATGAGATGTGAATGGCTAGCTAGCTGCCTTTCTGTCTGTCTGTCTATCTGTCTTTCTATGTATCTGATTTAAGCCTGTTCAATGCCAGAACAAATCTGAGTAGCTTACAATATAAAATAATACAAACAATGGTAAAGAAAGAAAGTATGTTATGTCCAGACAAGGCAAACTCTATGTATAACACAAAAATATACCTGACAGGCTCAGTGTTTCATGTCATATATATCTATAAAATGTCTATATAAAATGTCTATAAAATATCAATATCAATGATATTTTATGAATGTTAGTGGATTATCAAAACTGTGTTTAGAATTAGAGTTTAATTTGGTAATGGAACTGTATGTGAGGTTCAAATAGGTGGACTTGGTTCCTGATTTCCCATAATGAGAACAATATTGGTTAGATATACTGTGTATAATACCTGTTTAATGTTATTTGGTTCCATAAACTGGGAATATTATGCCCACATATTGTTCTCCAAATTGGCTTTCTCAACTCAAATTACCATATCTTGTTTGCTCACTTTTATCATCTATAAATCTTTACTTTTTTATTGCAGATCACAGACCCACCAAGTCTATTAAAACAAAATACAATAAATTATAGTAAAACAGCATCACTACAGCATCCTAATATTCCACATAATATAACCAATAATCAATCCGAGATTAATTTACTGTTAGCAAAACATGAATTCAATAATCTACAAATGTAAATTTAGCAACAACCAATGCTTTTTTGTAATCTTTGTTTGCCAAGAGAAGCTTCACGTAAAATTTATCCAGTTGTCTGGGGAATGGCTTAATGAGAGGAATTGTAAGCACTACAAATTTCTCAATAGAAATGACAATAGAGTAAAACAGGGGTCAATGGTTCAGTATTCTCAGACTGACAAGGGCAATCTTTTCTGCATAAAGATTGTTCTGGAACAACCTCTCTAGTACAGCTGATGGAAAAAATATCAAACCATAATAAGATGACTAAAATTCTTGAATTAAGTTTTTTTAAAAAAATGTGGTTTAGCACAATGTATACAGCCAACCATTTAATAATAACCAAAGGTTATGGCTCAAACTGGAAGACTTTGCTTGATTCAAAATGAGTCATTTAGTTTTGGAAGAGGCTAATATATGCTATTTTATAGCAACCTCAAGTAATTTTCTGGGTGAAAAATTCCAGTGTGAAAAATTTCGGTTGATGTGAGATTTGTTAGCTTATTTATTTCTATACACCTACATATACACTGACAAAGCTTGGCTGCCTCTTGAAATAATGAATTGCTTTTCTGGGTTTTGTAGTCAAATATTGGTTCAGGAAAGGTTGCTGAAAAATGTCTCCAGTGGGAACAGTCATCTTTTCCTTTCTTACAGTATTTCTAGGAATTGTATTCTATTGTGACACAACATCATTCCCATTGAATTAATTTGAAGATTTAAGAATAGAGAGAACTGAGGTCTTCAGCCATACTATTGCTTCATGCCAAGCAAAGAAAGGCAAAAATGCTCTCTTGCTAATATATCAAAAGTAATACTAGTTCCCTATCTACACCTTCAAAATACTCACTTCTAGTTAAATGATGAAATAATGAATGTTCTTGCCTTAACGTTTGCTTTGATAAATTACTGAAACTGGACTGGATATTTTTAAGCCCATTTACACACTCTTTATATGAAAAATGTTTTTTCTGTTCAGAGAATCTTTTTTTTTTACTTGAATGAATAGTTTTATGAAAACATAGATTTAAGTTTAACCTCATATCTGAAAGATAACCCCCACTCTTTATGGTCTGTTAGTGATTCCTACAACTGAATGACCTTTTGATGACACCTTCAATGGGCCAAGTATGAAGAATAAAATCAGATAGAAAGGCATCCTCTTTGGCGGCTGTTCTGCAGCTGTACTGCTCTATTTTTCTGGAGAATTGCCAAGGCTTGGGTCAGAGAATTTTCAAAAAGTAATGTCAGATTACTTTGGAAGTTTGGCAGGATGTCAGTATGTAGATTTTTTTTAAAAAAAATCTCAATGTTCCACTGCATTTCTATTTCCTCTCCCCAAAGTGAATAAGTAATCTAATTGATCTAGTCAATACAATTAAAAAAACCCCAGAAGATTGATGTTACATATTGCTGGACCAAGACACTGATTGCCTCTCAGCCTTGGGCACTGACTGTGGGTAGTCACTGTCATTCAGACTAACTTTCCATATATATATATATATATAG
>QLTV01003387.1:805460-825460 GCA_003457575.1 Thermophis baileyi | reverse complement strand
TAGCATCATTTTTATATTCAAATATTCATATAGACCCAATATAAGTATCCGAGGCATTCTTAGAAAACAGAGGTTTGTGCTATGTCTGGAAATATGTTCATTAAGAAGAAAAAGGGTGTGGCAATCTAACTGATAAAAACAATCATGGATTCTAGAAGAAAAATCTGAAAATAATGTATCTTTGTTGGCCATACCTTACCATAGCAACCAACTTTATAAACAGTGGCTGCCAATTATGAGAGCCTCCATGATATGCTTTCAAAAATCCATATGTGCCATCAAAAAGTGGTCTCGGCCTAATTTTTATGTGGTCATTTTAGGCTCATAAAAACTATGTAAATATATCTGAGAACCAGCCTTTTATGATAGAAGGAATTTAAGAGACAATTTTTAGAAAATGGAAAAAGTGAGTGAATACTGTAGTGACAAAACATGTGTTTGGGTGTGTGAGGCAGAAAAATTTCAGAGTACTATTATTGGGTTGCATTTTTCACAAGAATAATAGCTGAGAAATGCAATTATGAGTTTTCAAACAAAATACCATTTAAATGTCAGAAATCTGTCAGCCTTGCTTCTATTTTTCAAATGCCAAGCCACAAAAATTGTTTAAAAATTGTATACTGTACATGTTTCCAAGTTCCTAAGAGAACATATTTTACTATATCATCAGACACTTGAGCAGATCTTTTATTAATGTCCATGGACAGTTTGACAGATGCTTGTTATCAAAAGTTTTCATTTTCCAGGAAATTTGCTGTAGTTGTTACTTTAGACATCTCCGTATTATATTTTTTCCCCTCTCTCTTTCAATTGGTATTTTGTTGCTCTTTGACAGATTTTTTTTAAAAAAATTGAGGATGGGATAGGCCTATGGACATTTGTTTTGTAAATATTGGTTATACATTGTTTTTTTCTTCTTCTTTGTATCAACATTAATTTTTTAGTCTGAATTAAAGAATGAATGAAATAGCCACAGAATCCTTGAGTGAAATGGAATAGCCACAGAATCCTTGAGTTCAATTTTTTGCTTTCATCAGAATGCAGCTTGTGCCACAATTTATTCAAAAAGCTCAAAGAGAATTGTATTTTTAGTAACACATAAGCACAACCCTAATTGGAACTAAATATATGAATCCTAAAGCCTTTCCTTGTATGTTTTGTTTTCAATGGACACTGAAACAGAAGGTGGCAGTAAAGTATAACCTAGAATGAATAACTCATTTGGAGATAGTGTGTTGAAGAATAGCCAAGTGTTTAGGGCTGGATAAAATACACTTCTTACAATTTGTTTGTAGTTCTGCAAGTCTAAGCTGCAGAGCACGATTTGTAAGTGTTTTTGTATGCATAAATGAAGCTACAATTAGGCTAATCTTTTATTAAAAATAAAATTCAGAAATAATATCAATTTAAAGTAATGTTTGAAAGGGTTAATAGCTAGAAAGTAAAACTGTTTAGATCTAGTGTTCAGTTATAACACTATTACTTAAGAAGTCAAGTATGTTTTCTTTATTATAACACAGAAGGAATAACATATTCTATATTGTTAACACTAGCAAAACACTTATTTTAAAAATTCAGTTCACACAGTACTCTTCTATGTGATTTTCAAAGTTTCATTAGCTGTTTTTGTTCAGAGCATTTCATCTCATTTCAGTTATATTTATCTATTTGGTTTCTTGAACAACTTTCAGATCAAGCACACAACAATTTTCAGAAGAAAATATTCTTCATTCTTTGTAGGTATCTTTCTCTGAGCCAATTAAACATGCTGTTCACCAGAAAGAGTTTGATATTTTTATTCATTTCTGATTTCAAAAACCTACATCATCTCTTGATTTCAAGTTCCTCTTGTTAATAGCCAATAAACAACTACCCCCTTTGCCTGGCATTGGGGAGTTAGATAATTTTCTGAAAGAAGAATTCACATTGTGACATTCTTACTCTTACAGCCACAACATCACCCATCACGCGCAGGCATCACTGTCACAATCTCTGCTACGGCTAATATTATTTTACTATTTCAGTCATTTCCATCCTGTTGAAGGTAACTTCTAATATCTCTTTTTAAAGAACAGCTGCTTCCTGCGTCCATGCTTTAGAAAGACCTGAAGTGAGGATTAGAGGAGAATTGAATCCATCTTTAAAAGCTGAGCATTTTACCCAGGACCTTAAAGAAAAAATTGCTCATTTAGTGTGTAAGGACAGCACTTCACAGTTTACTCAAATTTTGCAAAAGAAGTTCTGAGGCAAATTCTTCATCCACTAGTTGCAATGATAATTTTGCCCAAAGTCTTTCACCGCATTTCTTGTAATTGCCTTTATTACAACAAGTAAAAGCAATACAAAAATAATAACATTTCTTACTTTCTGTAAAAGGCCAGCACTTGGATTCAGGTGCATGACTGAAACATTCGGAAAAAGGCAGGACTTATTTTTAAAAGCCCCCTTAGCATCAGATGCAGCTCATCGACACACTTCCCCCCAAAGAATTTGGGCAATAGCATTATCTTAATTGTCTTCAATCTGTTTCATTTAGTGCTATAAAGAGGAGTGAATATAGATAATCAGAAAATGGTGTGTGTGTGTGTGTGTGTGTGTGTGTGTGCAGTGTGGCTTGACGACTTAGTTGGTATTTAACTTAGCAATATGCAAGGAAGCTGGAGAAAATATTTATACCTGAAACAGCACTAAGGGATGATAAAGTAACAGAAGCAGGGCAGTTTATCCGTGTCTGTTTAGAACTAAATAAGAAACAAAGAAATATGTCTAGTTTTTATTCTGTGGCCAGAATGTTCTACTGATTCATTTGGTTGGCAAACTACAGAAGGTTATAATATCAAACAATATCACTCGCAAGAAGTTCATTCTTTTCTTTATCTATTTGATAATGAGATTAATGCCTTTGGCTCTTCAGCTACATGAAGTAACAAATCTATATTTCAAATTATAACACTGCTACAAATGATGTTAGTATATCAGTCTCAAAGATATTGTTAAAAAAAAAACGCCCTGTTTTATTTATGAATTGTTGCTTTCTTTGATTTTTTTTTACGGTCTTGTAACTAACTTTAGCATTAAAGAATAATTCAGCTGCAGTTGTTTTTCTATGAACATTTTTAGGCCAGATAGCTAAATTTGGGATGCACTTAGCACTAGCTCTCAGTTTTAACTTTTAGAGGAGATATAGATTAGAAAAATGCAGCAAGGGTATATAAAGAAGCATCTGTATTTGATTTTAAAGGTATTCTACGTGTATTTTTGATAAAACCAAAATAAATACAATTACTTCTCTTTCCTTACAGTATTTTTAAATTGTCATATGGCACAATTTTATCAAATACTTTAAGGAAAAAATATCACTTGGCAATTATCATTTAAAATAAGAATGACTATTTCTTCAGTGTTAGATTGCTTTTGTGAATTAAAACGGCAGGGTTTGTTTTTTAATATTATTAAACATTCTCTTGCAAATTTTCTATTTTCAGAAAGTTGAACTGAATATACCAATATTATGTTTTTAAACATAAACATTTTAAAACTTTTGGAAAATAAGGTGTGATAAAAAAAAATACACCACCACCAATTAGGACATTCAATTTAAAAATTAGGCAAATTCTTTTTATTTGCTTTATAGAAGAAAAAAGGAAAAGGAAAGCAAAATTGTTGCTTAATGGAATTGTAGTTGTAAAAAACTGATCTGACTTCATCATAATTTACTTGGTTTATTTTAATCTTGTTTTTGACCACATAAATTTAACTAAAATAGTTATTATGCCCAACTGGATATGTCAAAATTCAATTTGGATATAAATACATGAAATTTATGATTTATTTTAACTCTCTGTGTCCAAGGTAAAAAAGAGATTAGCAAGACATCTACAGATTTTATAGTCAGAAATATCTGCATTAATTTAAAAGCTGATTTCTAGGCAAATGTTCAGAACGATGCACTATTGCTCTCCAAAACTAAGTCCTTCAATCTTAAGGATTTCTTTTAATAAAGGCCAAAGTTCCAGGCAGTTGTCAAAGACACATACACGCTCACTCACAGAGACACACCCTCTCTCACACACAAACACACACACACATCCTATTTATTCGTACACTTATAATATGCAATATAAATTTCAGAATAAAATTTTATCCCACAGGGTAAGATTCCTCACTGATGTTAATGTTGGAGATATTAATTGGATATTAATTAAGGACACTATGTATTAACTTAAAATAACTGTTTTAAGAAGGCACTACTTAAGAAATGTTTACACATCAAAAGCACAATTACAAGAGGGAGTCTTATTTTTGGTAAGATTATACTTAATGGAATAATTCAAATCCAACAATTATATTATAAAGTTGCAATTCAATTCTGTACTCCTTCACCCTCTCTGATATGTGAAAGAAATTTTATTCTGCAGTACCCATGGCCCCAAAGCTGATATATTTTACAAGACTTTTTAAAATGTATCTTTTTATGTTGGTTTTTTTCTAGTGAACAGCTGTTCAAGTGTTTGTCTTGCTTTTGAGAAATGGGCAATTTTTCTATGAATCTTTACTGAATTGTTTTTAAGGGCTTGAGAGTCACAGTGAGTAATAACATAAAGGAAGCAGAACTGCATTACTATATGTGTGCGTGTGTGTGTGTGTTTGTGTGTGTGTACACACAGTGTATACGTGTGTGTGTGTGTGAATGTGATATTTTCTTCATTGTTTATTATTCATCTTACTATTTTACTATGTGAGTATTTTAATCAATTTTCATGTGTCATACTTCAAAGTGCTGAGAAATGTACAAGCAGTTAGGGAACTGACACACACAAACACAAAATGATTTGTAGGCTTGAGGCAGACAGAGATATATATGCCCATGTGTATGTGTATGTATATGCCCACCCACCTTCTTTATTTTGCAATATCGTATACTGCAAATATTGTCATTTTTAAAAAAGATTTTAAAAAGAAAGATTAAAAATCAATACAAATTAATATAAAGTAAGAAAAAGAAAAGAAACTAATCAAAAAGAAAGCTAAAAGTACAAAAAAGGGGAAAAGTAAAAATAGGATACGTTATAGAAAAGAGAGTTATGTCATAACTATAAAGTAGAAAGTAAATTTATAATTGTACTTACAACTGCTTATAACAGAAGCTACTTTTTTATATCTTTTTTCTTTTCTATCCTGTCTAATCATCAAAATTATAACTCATAAGTTCTTTTTTTCTGTTTTATGCAAAATATCTATAAGGGGTTTCTAGTAAGCAATAATGTAATTATTATCTTTTATATGATAATTTTTATTAACTACTTCTCAACTTTATATTAATCTCTGAATGTGTATTTGAATCCATAATAGTATAGCTTAATATTAATAGCGTAAAATTAATCAATTTAGCCTACTTTATGATACATTCTTTTACTTGTTCTGTATTCTGTTTCAAATTTCAATAAAATGTATACATTTTAGCAAATATATATTTATAATTTGTATGCTGTTCTGTTTCAAACTTAGTCTTACATTGTTCAAAAAGATGAATTCCTTTGTCTAAATTTTTCTATGAATTGTAAATAAGCAAAAACATTGCAAATTATATCTTCTATCATCAGTTCTTGTCTTGATTTTATTTCACATTTTCCTTGACAAAATTCTAGTATCTCACAATAAATTAGCCATTTGTATTTGCCTATTATTTCTGTTTTTTGTGCTGAGATCCATAAAAATCTTTTCAGGAACCACACGGCTTTATATCTATTCCGTATTATCAATTATGGTAATCTAACACAATGATTTTTAAAATCCACATTAATCTTGACTTTATCATACCAAAAATATCCATGCCACCCAGGGGTGGGTTCCTCCTGGTTCGGACCGGTTCTCCCGAACCGGTAGTGGCCCGCTGGTGATGTCACGATGATGTCACCAAACAGGATCAGTCAGTGCTGGTCCATGGGGGCCACCATCTTTTTTTTGAATTTTTTTTTTGAATTTTTTTTGAATTTTTTTTTGAATTTTTCTTCCCTTCTGAGCATGCGCAGAAGCCGACTTCGGCACTGTGCATGCAGTCGCCATCTTTTTTTTGGCTTTTTTCCTGGATTTTTTGTTACTGCGCATGCGCACACGTGCAAAGCGCACGTGCGCCCACGCAGCGCGCCCACGCAGCGCGGGAGGGAGAGAACCGGCAGCAAGGTAAGTTGGAACCCACCCATGATGCCACCCAAATCTAGTTTATGTCCTTCAACTTCAATAGCCTTCTATTTTCTGTAACACCCACTCTTTCTTTCATACAAACAGTGAGTTGCAAAGTACAATTTCAAATCAGCTAAATCCAATCCTCCTCTTCCTTTGCATTTTGTCCATCTTATATTTAACTCTTTTTTCCCCCTCTGACTCACAAATTTAGATATATCCTTCTACCAATGTTTAAATGGTGCATCAGTTGTCAAAGCAAATATTGTCTGAAACAAAAACGTCATTCTAGGCAAGACATTCATTTTATTACAGAAATTCTCCCCAGCAATGACAGTTGTAGTTTCTCCAATCTTAACATATCTTTAAAAACTTATTCCATGTCTGAACGTATTATTTTGAAATCACCTAGAATTCACATTTGTCATAATGATATCCAAGTTCTTCTTCTTCTGAATCTTAAAATCAGACTTATTCATCAATTCTGTTCAGTTTTCTATTTTCACATTTTTGTTAACATCTTCATCTTCTGTTTATTAATCTTGAAACCTGCTAATGCTCTAATATCTTTTAATTTGCCCATTAATATGTCAATTTCCTTTAAAGGATCTTCCAGCACCAACATCAGATCATCCTGGATCTCCATTAACAATTATTTGTGCTTTTGCAAGTGTAAATCAATCTTACCCGTTTTAAAAACTTCTTTTTAAAATTCATAGCTTGCATGAGAAAGCCCACTTCAAATTGTGAAAGGTCTTCTCTGCATCTAAGAAAATTAATGTGGCTTGTTTTTCAGTATTTTGCTCCAAATATTAGAAATGTCAAGCACATTTCTAACATTGTCTTTTAACTGTCTTTTAAATAAAAACCCATAAATTCTTGCAAAATTATTTTCAGTATATCAGCTAGAATTGTTGTGAACAACTTGTAATAATTGATAGCAATGATATTGGACTATAGTTTCTTACTAAAGTCAAATCATGTCCCTCTTTAGGTGTCAATGCAATATATTGTCTTCTTTCCAATTCTCTGGCATATTTCATCCCTGTAGGATAGAATTTATTGTGTTGTAAAAATTCATTCTCAAATAAGAGTCACTTATTAGAAATAGGCTGTTATACAAATTGAACAAATGAAAGGATGAATAAATGAATGAATGAATTTATAATAAAAACCTGATAGTCCATCTGGTCCAGGTACCTTTCCGAGTTTAATCTTTTATAGATTCAGAAAGTTTTCTTCTTAACATAGGTCCATTCATAATCTGTCTCTGTTCCTCTGCAAACATTGTTTTTTGTTTTTTTAGATATTCATCTACTTTCTCTAAAGATAATATCACTTGCTTTATACAAGTTAGAATAATATTGATATAATGCTTTTTGCCTGGGTGTACTATCCATTAATACAGTATTACTATCTTATAGTGTGTGGAATACAATTTTACTCAATTTTTATTCCACATTAAGCAATTGTAATCCATAAACTAAAATTTTAGAAAAATTGATGTCTGTAGCATGTAGTTCAGTATCATTGCTTTCAGTTTCCTGTATATTGGAGGTTTTGTGTAGTTTCCTCTGATACTCCATTTGAATCTCCTTCTCCAATTCCTCTTTGAATTTTTCTAGAATTCCCCTCACTTTGTGAGCAAAATTTAATTGAAACCTTTGCTGTTTAAAAGTAAAAAAGAAAAAAAACCACAATTTCTAATTAGTCCCATTTAATTATCTTTTTTTGCTTTAAACTTCCAGTCAAAAAAGGAATACTCTTTTCTCTAATGCAAGATTCTAACTATTATTTATTTAAGAACAATTATCTCTATATTATCAATCCTCAGTGTTGTATTGAAATACTTCTGCAAAATATGATCCCTTGTTTTCTCCCTGACAAAGTGCACCCAAACATCTCTTGGAGCATTTCTTATTCTCACAAATCTTGTAATTATTCTATATACTTTTATCAATTACTGCTTCTGTATCCACCATGTCTCAATTTAAAAAATGCTAAGACTTTAATAATCTTTTCTCTAATATCTTCACCAGAATCCTCTGGAATTGCTCTAAGTCTCAAACAAAGTTTCTTTACTCTCAAATCCAATAGAGGCAATTATTTACCGTAGTTCGGTTTTCAATTATTTGTCTATAACTTCTGTCTTACTCTCCAGAATTTCCATTTTGTCATTAATTTGTTTTATATCTCCAGACACAATTTTTAAAGAACTTTTCATCTTCTTAGCTCTTTCTTTCATCTCATCTTTGGAACTGATAAGTTTTCAAAAGCTGGCAATTTAGTGACAAGTAATTCAGCTAACTTACTGCCCAATTGCTCAAACATTTCATAACCCTTTGCTCAAGCTCTTCCCCTCCATTCTTACTGGTTTGGATAGTGAAAGTCTGAATAGTGGGCCTGGCAGTACCTGGAATCAGCAGAATAAAAGGAAAGAACTGTAGAAAATCACAAAACATAAGGAATAGTAAATAGAAGTACAATGATTGTGAGAAAAGATAATACTAATAGTAACAAGCACTTTGGGTAACAAGCACATTTGGAGAACTACTTGAACACCATTGACAAAATCACAACCAGTCAGACGCAATAGGTAGCTTTACTTGGAACAGTTCACATCCTTCAAGGATACTTTTAATACCATCAAATAACAAATTCCTATAGTAGGTCCTTGGAAAAGGACATAATAGGTGGATAAAAATACCAAATCCATATCAGTCTGACTATGCAATGAATCACAACAATAAACTATAAGAAATGCTGATTTGCTTTGTTTTCCAAATCACAGCTGTTTCCTCCTCCCAAAGAATTCCAATGTAAAATTGGGTGAACCAATCAGCCAGCTCTTATTGTATTCAGTTTTATATCCATGGGGTCCCACTAATCTCATTCATTGTTTTTTAATAAAATATTTATGAAAATTTTATATTTTATATGCAACAACCCTCTTCAAAAAAGAACACTTCTCCCCCCCCAAAAAAATCTGTCAGTGTATTTGTGTGTGTGTATGTGTGTGTACTTATGTATATGGGTTCATTTGTTGTGAATACAGTCCTATACATGCATGACAATTGTAGTAAAATATGTATCCCTATTCTGGAAACTATCTTGTCATAATCTGGGTTTGTGTTTTCTTGTATGGTTACTTTTGGGCACACTCGAAAATCTGGAGGAACCTGTTTGACCAGCCCCTGTTTCAAGACCAGGAATAAGACCAAGCCAGAATAAAAGCTCTACCTGTTCTTGAACAATAGACAAGCCTCAGGATAATACAATTCTGTGGCTCTTGAGGGGAATACATTTCACTGCAGTGGGCTATAATAGGGTTACAACTATGCTTTCTTTCAGTCACTCTTTACCACCTTGCCTGCAGCACAGTGTGCTGATTTAAAGTCTCTCTGGAGGGAAAGACATGCATGCACTTCCTACCAGTTAAATGCTGGCACAAGGAGAACTACTTTAGAATTCTGGGGATCAGGCTGTCTGGCTATTATCCAGATACAGTTTTGTGGGCAACCTTCAAGTGTTTATGGTAAAATAATACTCAAGTTATTGTACTGAGCACCATGTTGGGAACTGGCAAAAGGCCTTCAGTGACCAACTGTCAAGGCCGGAAACAAACATTTTTCATTTATAATAACTAAAAGTTGATGCAGTAACTGAAAAAGTACCAAAAGTTCAAGTGATGCTTTCCCCCCCCTCCATATAGTAAAACATGAAAATGGAAACCCATTTTTCATCATAGGCTAGTGTAAAAAAGATAACATCCAAAGTATAGCGAACGAGGAATATGGAACACAACGAAAGCCACCCATTCAGATCTTCTTAGATTTCCCTATAAAGCAGGCACATTGTATTTGATCTGAGAAGAAGTAACTTTCCAGTGGTCTGCTTCTAAAATAGTTGTATAGCACTGGATTCAAATGCTATATTGCTGTTTTAGGGTGGATGCCCTATTGTATATGTCATAAAGACTACAACTCAGAGCAAATGTGACTCAGTACAATTTATTTTTGAGAAAACATGATAAGACTCTGCTTGAGTTAATGATGGATAGCTTAGAAATAAAATTTTAAAAAAAACCCTGAGAATTAAGTAACCTGTAAAATCAAGAAATGAAAATCTGAAAGGTATTTAGTCCAAAGGCTTAGTGAATCATTTGGAATGTATATGAATTGTGTTAATATGTTCATTCATCCAAATAGGATGCTTTGGTAACTCTAAGTTTATTTAACAAGTTTATTATTTTTAAAACTAGATGTTACTCATTCAGAAAGAGATGACCAATCAAAAATAAGTCTGTCAGCAGTGTAATCAACAGTAGTGTAATAAAAATACTATGCTCATTCTCTGGTTAATGATTCCAAATTGCACATACTCCTTTCAAGCCCTTAGGCCAGGTGAATTTCTGAATGAGGATGTCAATCCTTGAGATATTTTGAAGCTTGATACTGGGAACAACTCTAATTTTCCATTTTAAAAAACTTAATGGCAAGTATGAAAGTATACTCTAACCCAGCTAAAGTTTCAAAACTCTTTACCAGAATCTTCGTGAAAAGTGGCATAGGATCTGTGAAGTAAAAATAAGCAAATATATGTACAAGTAAGCTTAAAAAATCAGAGTTGTGAATGAACGTAAAGCAGAATTGTTGCAAGCTACTCTTCCATACAGTTGCCAATTATACTTTCAAGGTTGTATGCATGTAGTCACTGTAAGATAAGCTCAGCTTAAGGGCATCCATCTCTTTTTTTCCATAAGCAAGGATGGAACAGAGTTTAATTTGTATATGAACCATAATTATCAAGGATTGTACTCCAAACAAGAAGCATTCACATAATTATTACATTATGAAGAGAATCACAATGTCCTGGGATGAAGAATACCAGAGATCCATCCAAAATTTTCAAAGAGGAAATATCATATAATCCCATGAAAGTTAATCAGGTATCATATCACAGTCAGAGATGAAAACAGACAATAGTAGTGTGTGATTATGTCTATATGTAAACTATTTCCCAACGGAAACTCATTAAAATTCTTCTGTTAAGTGTTTTAAGTGATTAGTAAAGGTTCATACATTCCCACTGTTTTTCTAAATTATTTTTCATTGTAAATAAACATGAATACAGGCATAGGTTGTAATTTTCAATTGTCTTCAAGTTCTTAATTGGTTTGTTTTTATGATGCCTTTAACGAGTTTTGTTTTGTGTAAGCTATTTGAATGCTATTTGCTGGGAAATTTATGTGCACATTTAAATATTTATTAAATTAATTAGGTCTATATGTGTCAGAGTTTGGGCTTAACCTCACATCCCATTAACGGTGGTATGAAGATGTTTTATTATCTGTTTTTAAATGACATGTCTTATGACATTGTCTTTCTTTCATTCCCAACCAAATGCACATTCAACCTTAATTCACTTTCAGCTGTGTAAAACTGAATGTAAAACAGAATGGAAACTTGTTATATGAGTGATCTACGATAATGTTGATGTTGACCTAGTCTCAGTGTTGACCACCAGCCAGCTTCATGATGTGTGATCATGAAGCTGAGGACTCTGCCAACTTGACCGAGCCAAAAGCGTTACTGAATAATTACTGATAGATACCTTCTACTTTCCTTCTCCTCCTCCCACAAACTTTTGGAGATTTGCTCTATGATCGATTCTAGAGAACATGAATGTTCAACAGAAATATAAACTAGTCCTCCCCACCATTCTCTCTCCTACCTACCATTGGCCAGTTGAGTTTGCAGTGAGCTCATTCCTTCCCTTTAGTTATTGGCCATAGTCATTTTGGCTTCCTACAGAAGAAAATGGAATTATCTTACGCAATTGCAATATGCTTTTTTAAAAAAACTTATTTTCCAAAGTTGTAATGAGAGCTCCACACACCAACAGACTAAATTTTACCTGTTAACAGACAATTCTGGTGATTCAGGGATTAAGATAATACATTTTATTACGGCCATAATGAAGAATCCTTTACATTTTTGTAGTACGAGAATTTTATAGTACTAAAGAGAAGCTTCATCTTCTCTCAATATCATCATCCAGTAGAGTCTGAAAGCTGGATCTGTTTTGCAGGTTGAACCAACGCAAACAGCAAAGTACAATCTTGTGCTGTACACTCAAGTTTTTCTTGTAAGTTTAACATTATCTCAGACTAAGTCTGTCAGGACCTGTTTTCCAGCAATAGTCAGAGGTAAAGTCCAAAATAAGGTAAAATTATAGACCATAGAGCTAGAATTAGAAACAGGCTATTTAGGTCAGGGTCAGTCTCTTCATCAATGGAAAAAGCCAAACTGTAGCATACTGAAAAAATAGGTACCAGTCGCTGTTTGAACCCCTGAAGTAATGAGGAAAACACTACTTTAGGTAAGTGTTAATTCATTTATTCTAATGTTTAACTGTGTTTTCATGTCTTTTGTCTTAGTTCCAAACACAGTTAGTTGATGGGGATATTTGCACCTGATATTATATTTCCTCAGGTAGGTCAAAATTTCCTTGAGTAGCCTTATAAAGTTGGTGGATGTAATAGCATGGATTAAATAATAATATCAGTAGCCAAAAGTCAGTATTACAAAAGAAATAATCCATGAAGTTCAGTGGGAATGAATTTACTTATCTGGCAATATGCATACTAGGAATAGAAGCATTGGATAAAATTTAACAGCATCTAAGTTTGTCCAATTAAAAATCCATACAAAATCCCACAGCAGTTTTTGAAAAGCATTGGGAAAAGAATGTATGTCTCAAAGTTTGATACAAAAGAGAGAGTAGGTAATTAAAGAGCTTATGTGGTTAATTTACATTTTAAAAGCCTGCATTGAAAATATTTACTGGAGAGAATTACATCAGGAAATTTGCATTAAAAAGATTTCTCTGGGAATTCCTGTTAACAACTTTGTTTAATAGAGAAAACCTTAAAATATAAATGATATGCACTTTCCCCTTTAAATTGCAGATTTATAATTTGAAATAAAAGTTTAAAAGATATACAACCAATAACATAAGACAAAAGACCACTTCATTTCTGGTCTAAATCTATTTCCAAAATATAAACTATTTTAAACCCTTCCTTGATTTCTGTCATGATGAAGTTAGAGAACTAAGAATGCCAGATTATGCTGCTTTATCAATTGTTAGCCAAGCTGCAGAAGGTTGTAGGAAAATAGTTCTCAAGATTCTCCCAACACACATACACAAACAAACACATAATCACACAGAGAATATATCTTTAATATATTACTAAAACTTTCCTGTTTGTCTGTTTGTAATCTTCAGCTGGGTGAAATGGTGCATTATAGGACTGCAATTTTTGAATTAATGCATCTCAAATGGTCTAACTCAGTGATGACTAAACTTTTTGTCGTCGCACAAGAGAGAGCGCAAATGTGCACACACCCATAATGCAATGCATGCATGATCCCTCCTGTGTGCCCCCCCTCTGTGCACAACCCCCCATGCTCGCCCCACCCCCTGCACATGTGTGCATGATCCCCCTGTGCTCCCCCTGCCCCCCGCACATGTGCATGTGACCTCCCCGCATATGCCCCCCACATGCACACATGACCCCCCGTGCACACCCTGCCCCCTGTGCATGCACGTGCATCTCCTGCATGTACCCCGCCCCCGGCGCATGCACGGCAGAGACCCGAAAACCAGCTGGCCAGTGGGAGGCATGCGTGCATGCGCGGTGGAGCTGAGCTGGGGCAATGGTTCACGTGCCCACAGAGAGGGCTCTGCATGCCACCTGTGGCACGCATGCCATAGGTTCGCCATCTAATTTAAAGAATGTGACCAAAATAACATACAACTCCTGTGGGATTGAAATTAGACAATGTTGTTGCTGTAGCTCTGCCATATCACTGCAGTCAACCACAATCATGTGAATATTGTTTCCAAAGCTCCCTACTAGCTTTTCATAAGGAAAGCCAATGGGGAGGCCAGCAGAAGTCAGAAATCACTCCTGCTCCTACTGCTTTTTTCCTCACCCATGGCCATTCTGTTTATTATTTTAGGTAAGGAAATATCTCTGAAATGATGAGCTAATGAATCATAGGTTGGCTTTGGCAAGCAGGCAGATATACATGCAAATACCTACACACATACATATAGAAGTGTATATGTGTGTGCATGTGCTTGTATATGTTCTCTCCAGTGTTGAATGCACCTTTGTTAATTCTGCATATTCAACACTAATTTTGTGTACAATTCTACTTTAAAAAAAAAAATCAACATAATTCCAGCAATATTTTTCACAAAATGGAATAAAATAGCAAATATGTAGAAAAAATAAAAAAAGATAAATTAGATACAGGAAGGCAGTGAATTTCAAGATTCTTTCCTTCATATTTTATTTTTTTAATTTTTCTAAATAATTATCCATCTGAGAGTTCTATAACCTTCCTTCCTTCCTTCCTTCCTTCCTTCCTTCCTTCCTTCCTTCCTTCCTTCCTTCCTTCCTTCCTTCCTTTCTTTCTTTCTTTCTTTCTTTCTTTCTTTCTTTCTTTCTTCTCTGCCTCTTATGTGTGTGTATCCTTCTAGATATAGGGCTTTTTATTCTACTATCTCTTCTTTGATATCAATAAGGACTTCTACTAAAAAATTAATGTGGGATGATAAGGCCCAAGGTATTTAAATTAATGAGATGTTAAATATTATGTAGCTTTATCTCTAATTAGATGACGTATATCATGTTTGATCCCAAGAGCATTTCACAATATTTAATATCATACAACATACAACTCAATTCTGAGATAGACCAGTGGAATTTTCTCCATTCACTTTTCATGGTACATAATCTACTAATTTTTCTCTTCCTTCCTTACAAAATATTTGCTACAGAAATCTGATTTTCTCCTCCACTCATTATAAACAGCATTATCATAATGGAAACTATTCTGTGGTTTGACAGAATTGGACCTGGTACTTTGTAAACAGGTAGTCTACAAACATCTTGTGATAGAAGAAATTTCAATAAGGATTAGACTCACAAGATTTATCATCTTGGAAAGGGACCAATTATGTCATTAAGTCCAATTCCTTTGCTCAGTATCATAGCATAAGAATTAAAACTTCTGTAATGAATATTTTTGGATTTGTTTGAACACATCATGTGAATGGGAAATTGTTATTTCTCTTGGAAAGTTGGTCACTTTCAAACAACTAAAGTTAGGAAGTAGTTTTCTTTCTAGTATCCTGACAGAATCTGCATTCTTGTAATTTAATCCATTTCCCTATCTAAAAGGAGGAAAAAGTTTGGAATGGACCTTGATTTGGGAAAGCAGAGACAAGAAGAGCAAAGAAGAAATGACATGGAGAAATATTATCTAAGATTGAGAGAATGATAGGGAAAAGTTGGACAGTTGGGATGATAGACTAAAAGGCAAGAGAATGGTAGAAAATTGAGGAGTTTGAAATTTGTTTGAGATTTGTTGAAGTTCTAAGAAAAGTGGGATTGGGAAAAGATAGAAAAGAAATTAGCTGTGTAACAGCGAGTGAACAATGAAGGAGTAGAAAGAAGAAAGTTGAGGAGGATTTTGAGGATAAAGTCTTCGTAAATAAATGGTAGATGGACTGGGAAAGAATGAGAAAATAATATTTTGAATTAGCGTTTGTTGTAGCCCAAGTTCTCTCTGGACCTTAACACTATCAAGGAAGCTTATGGATTCAACTTAAACTTATTAATCACAACCCAATACAATTAATTAAATAATACATTAAACAAATGATATAAAGACAATAATATGAATCAGTTAACAATCTATGGGCGATTAGAACAAAGAATGTTTAATGCTAGCTTACAAAGCAATCAAATTAAAAATCTGAGAACTGAGCATATTATTCAGTTCAATGAGAGAAGGATAGGAAGTTCAGAAAGTAACACATTTAATTCAGTAAGTTAAAGATGAAGCTGGAGTCCAGAGAGTGCAGAGGAAAAGGAAAACATTTTCAAGAATTCTATACACTTTATATAACAGGCATCCCCAAACTACAGCCCGCGGGACAGATCCGGCCCACCAAAGCCATTAATCCATCCCGCGTGGGACCACGAGGCTGCCCCGCCCACATCAACACACCCACCCACCGGCCTCCACCCTTCGGCCAAGTGCAGGACGTACACTTGCGAGGGCCGGCAGAGTGCTTCTGCAGGCCAGCAGAGTGCTTCTGAGGGGCGGGGGAGGCCAAAAAAGGGGTGGGTGGAGGTCCTGGAAAACGTCCATGTGTCCTGTTTTTGGCCATCAGAGTGCTTCGGGGGGGGGGGGAGACCAAAAACAGGCAGCGCCTTTTGCCAGTTGAGGAAAGAACTCAAAGATTTGCCAGGGACTTCAGTCCACCATCGCTCCACTGGGGGGGGGGAAACCAAAGGGTCCCAACGGGAGAGGCTGCGCCTGCTGCATAATTACACTGCGCAATGCTTCGTGGAGGCAGCTTTGCTCAAACTGGCTGGAGGGTTCAGCTGACACAAACGTCTCCTGACTGTTTCTTCAAGGATCAAGGGGTGATCTTTGCTTTTTCGGAAGGTCAATTTTCTCTGGCAATGGTAAGGCAATTTGAGTTTGGGAGAGATTTTGGGCTTGGAATAAGAATCAATCAGGAATCAGGTGAACCTCACTCCTTTCTGTGGAATCTGCGCAATGTGGGATTCTTTGAACACCCGCCCCCCACTCCCATTTCCACTTCTCTCCTCGCACTGCTTCACAGCTCCCGTGGACGGGTTGGCAATTCCCCAGATAGGGCTGCCCAGAGGGTGACAAACCTGGAGCAAGTACAAGAAAAAAGGCTGTGCCGCGCAGAGAAAATGTCAGCGTGCAGACGCCGTTCTGTTCTGGGGCTTCCGTTTTTTTGCGCTTCCTGATCTCCCATGTGGGACAAGTAGAAACGTGGGCTTCCTGCACTTTTTTAAAGTCAGGGTCGAGTACCTACGGCCCCTTTATGACCTATGGACTCCAATTTTCAGAATTCTCAGGGCTATGAAAGAATTAGGGCTGAAGCCAAAGGGGGGGGGATAACAAGAAAAATTCCATCAGAATGTTCAAATGCACAATATTCCACTTGTAACAGCTGAATTTCTTCGCTCTTTTTTTTTTGGCTGTTCCGCCCTGCCGCCCCCTCAAATATCTCATTATGACTATAGGAGCCATCAGGGTACTGCTACCTGTGGACGCAAATTCAAGTAGCCCCCCAGTATTAACGCATACGTCCTTTTGCATAGGCCCCCACCCCCTGCTGATAAAGAGCGGGACCTGTTGGCCTTTGTTCTAATGATCGGAGGAGGATGCTAGGCTAAGGCTTCAGGAGGTCCTGGAGGGTGGATTCCCAAGGAGGATGGAAGAAGTTGGGGCACACACATCCCCCTTCCCTCCCCTCCATTAGGAAAAATGTACTTTCACTCGTAAACTCATCCTTCATTCCAGAGTTATCCAGATCGGAGATGTGGAGTTAGTTAAATGGGGGCGGGAAGGCGGCTGTTCAAAGAATCCCACATTGCGCAGATCCACAGAAAGGAGTGAGGTTCACCTGATTCCTGATTGATTCTCATTCTAAGCCCGAAATCTCTCCCAAACTCAAATTGCCTTACCGTTGCCAGAGAAAATTGACCTTTCAAGCAAGCAAAGATCCCCCCTTGATCCATGAAGAAACAGTCAGGAGATGTTTGTGACAGCTGACCCCCCCCCCATTTGAGCAAAGCTGCCTCCATGAAGCATCACGCAGTGTCAGCGAAGGGGCGTTACTTGCACTGGGACGTCCAGAGGTGAGCCCAGCCCCACTGCCCATGGCGGCTCCTTCCGCAGGTGTTTTTTTTGTTTTTTGATCTCCTCCCACTTAAACCTAATGTATTTCCTTTGTGGAACTTAGCTACCACACATACATATCAGTCCTGGCAGTGGCTGGTGAGGCTGCCTGCCCCTGAAGGAGGATGGCTGTCTCTACCCTTGGAGAGGGAGGCAGGAAGGGCACCCAAGCGGTGTGGGGGGGGGAAGGCGGCAGGGCAGAATGTGATGGGATAGAATAGCAATAGCAATAGGATGGAGTGGGAGTGGGAGTGGGAGTGGGAGTGGGAGTGGGAGTGGGAATGGGAATAGGATGGAATGGAATGGAATGGAAATGGAAAGAAATGGAATGGAATTCAATGAGGTATCCCAGGGCACTGCCAGGATTGAAGGGGATCCTGCAGAAGATGTCCCAGGAGAGAGAGGAAGAGAGAGGTGGAAAGAGATATGGAAAGAGAGAGATATGGAGAGAGAGAGAGAGAGAGAGAGAGAGAGAGAGAGAGAGAGAGAGAGAGAGAGAGAGAGAGATAACAAAAGCAAATAAAACACCCCCAGGAGCAAAACATATTAAAGTTTAATTTGTGTGTATTGTTTAATGGACTGCTAAATTGGCAAAACGGACTGCTAAATTGGCAAAACGGACTGCTAAATTGGCCACGCCCACCCAGTCACATGACCACCTAGCCATGCCCACCCAGTCACATGACCACCTAGCCACGCCCACCCAGCCATTCCGGCCCCCCAACAGTCTGAGGGACTGTGAATTGGCCCCCTGTTTAAAAAGTTTGAGGACCCCTGTTATATAGCATTCAGCTATAGAAGAGGGCAGAAAACGAAACTTACTCTCATCGCAACAAAGAATGTCAGAATTTTTGAGCTTTTCTGCTACAGCAAGGAGGGAAAAGTATTTCTAAGATGTAGCTTCTCACATACACACACATACAAATACAAGGAATACTTTTAGCACATGCAACTATTTCACTTGTTAATGGAGAATAAAATATTTTTTTCTGAACTGAAGAGATGGAGGAGTCACCTGTTGATTGTAGCTTCTTTGATCCTCAAAGGTCAGTGTTAGGGAAGGGAAAAGAAAGGTTCCCTGTTAATATCTGATTTGCCACTTCATAAACTGCTCTCCCTTTAGTAATTTTTCTCCAAAAATGAGACCAGATATGTTACTGTCATTTTGGGGTAGGGAGAGGCTGGGCCATTGGGGACAGCTATGTAAAAGTGTAAGGAAAAGGACAGATGCAATGAAAATCATTGTCTTCCTAATTTTTTCTTCTCTCTAGACAGGGGTGTCAAACTCATGGCCTGCAGGCCAGATGCGTCATGTGCTGGCCCCGCCCCTGCCCGGTTTAGCGAAGGGGAAAAAAGTCCTGATACGTCACGTGATGCCGCCGTGATAATGCGAGTTTGACACCCCTGCTCTAGAAAGTGTGAAGTCTTTCCCTCTTTTTATCAAGATTTCACACTAGTTGAAGAAGATAAAAACTGGATTAGGGTGAAGAGGCAGAAATCATCTGGCTGGAAGATGTAGCAAGATTACCAGTACTGTAGGAACAGCAACCTATCCAAGAGTTTGCTTTGAAAAACCATAGTTGTTGGGAAGGTTCTTTTCTCTCTGCTGTATTGTTTATTTTGTCCATGGAAAACTCCCTTTCTTTGACACATGTTTGAGATAATTCTAATCTTCCTCACTAGCAGGCTGGGCAAGAATTTCAGGCCAGCCCCAAAATTATGACTTTACATAATATATCTATCAGACTATATTGGAAAGTTGGAACTGAGAAGCAGAAGTCTCAGTTCTATAGACTGGTCCTCTATCATTATAATCTTCTATCATTATTAACCTTAGATACCTGTCACTAAGAACCAAAGTGTGACATCTGTATTTTGAAAACAAGATTCAGGTAGAATGGCTACATTCACCTTCCTTCCTTCCTTCCTTCCTTCCTTCCTTCCTTCCTTCCTTCCTTCCTTCCTTCCTTCCTTCCTTCCTTCCTTCCTTCCTTCCTTCCTTCCTTCCTTCCT
>QLTV01003387.1:771895-788580 GCA_003457575.1 Thermophis baileyi | reverse complement strand
TAAGGCACAACAGGCTGTATCTTAGCCTGGGTATTTATAGACGTCGAAGCGTTTGTCTGACAGGGAGCGATTGGAGGGGCCTTTCTTCCCCCTACTCCCATGCCCATCATCCCTGCCCTCTCCCTTCCCCCTCCCATGTGCTCCTCTTTCCCGCCCTGTCTATGATCTTGGCACTTTGCCCCAAATCCATCATGCGCTTCCCCATTGGTCCACTGGAGGGCGAACGTCATGGCTGGCTTTCCAGAGGAAGCTGCGAAGGAAGTGACATCACAAACAATTGCCGCTCTAGGATGCTGCACTCACTCTCCTTAACGGCCCGGCTTTCCAGAGGAAGCTGAGAAGGAACTGACATCACAAACAATTGCCGCTCTAGGACGCTGCACTTGCTCTCCTTAACGGCCCAGGCATTCCAGAGTTATGCTGGAACACACACACACACACACACACACACAGGGGTGTCTTACCCTCCCCCCCCAGTATTTGTTTCCAGAGGGTTAGTCATCTGTGTACCAAGTTTGGTTGAAATTGCTGGAGGTGTTCCAGAGTTATGCTGGAACATACATACATACAGCCTTTTTTATATATATAGATAAAATCTAGGTGGCTCAACTTATGCTCACTGGTTCTGGTCCTAGTTTCTGCAGCCAAGGAAAATAGTTATTGACAATCTTCCTTAGTAGTTTTGCTTTATATACATAAACATGACTGTTATGTCTCTTCTCAGTCTTCTTTTCTTCATACTAAATATCCCAAATTCCCCAGGCTACCCTCAAGAACATCGCCTAAAGGACATCTACCATCTTTATTGCTTCCTCTGAATCTGTCCTAATATGTCAATAACCTTGTATGTTCAGATTGAACACAGTACTGTAGTAAAGATGTAGTCTCACCAGTACTGAATACAGAGGAATAATTACTTCCTATGTCATCTTCTTCTAATTTAGCCATGAATCCTGCTTCTATTGCAGCCAAGAATCATGTTATCCAATCTAATAGCTCTCACATTGCTTACTCATGTTCACCTTGTTATCAAAGAACACACTCAAATACTTCTCAGAACTAATATTTTCAAGCCATGAAAAAGTATGTTCATAAATGAAAAATAATGCTAAAACAACAACAACAAAATGCCTTTTTCCATTAGTATGTTCAAAGTTTGTAAACATTTCTTTTAAAAACTAATTTGGAAGGAAATGTGTTATCATGAGCTAAATCTGAAGTCAGATAATTTTGAAAAATTAGAAAAGTTAAGACAATTTTTTGCTGATCTGTTCTAAATATATTTATTTCAACGCTTTTCACTACTGTAGTGATCTGTGTTTAAAAGTGATTAATATTTATCAATACCAAAGAAGATGATGGCCAGTTTATGGAAAATTGTAGAATAATATTGTCTAAGTTTGGACAAATTCTGCTAGAGAGAAGTCCCCTGGATGCACTCCAGCATGAGTCTCAAAGCTCAGAAGGCTAAATTTCTGGTCCAGGTTACTGACACCGATAGGTTTAGATGATTTATTGATATGGCATTTCATGATCACTTTTTAACATTGATTTATCAATATGATTTACCCATTTAGTTCATCCAGTCCAATCCAAACCCATCCAGTCCAATCCATTTAGTCTTTCAATATGACTTTTTAATGTATTCAGGGATCAATATAGATGGTTGTTTTTGTAGTCAAATGAAATGCCATGTATATTTTTTATAATCTTGCACTAAAGTAGTTTAAGTGAACCAATACATTTATTAATTTGCTGAAAAATTAATAGAGGCTACACGTTTACCAGTGAGATGGTGGCCTTGCTTTTGTGAGGAAGTTTCTAGGAAGAGAGTATAACTCAAAAGTTTACAAAACTAAATAGGTGTGATGTTTTGGAATCCCTCACAATATTATTCGAAAAGTTTTCCATCTAATACAGCAGAGTTTTGCTTGATAAATAAAAGATAATCTGGTATTTCTATAAATTAGTACCAAAAGTCCTTAATTATAAAACAAGATTAGTCAAAGTCTTGGAATAGGCCACTGCAAATACATAGACATTGACCACTAATCTGAGTAAGTTTGTAGAACTACATTACAAGCATGTTTCAGAGTTAAGCAGGAACATAAATCAGAATTTGCAAATGTCATTTAAGTTTTCACCTGTCTCAAGATTCAGAATTATTGGCTTTTCAATAAAAAGCATATGTGTGTCTTTAGTCTTGGGAATAGTAATGAAGTGAAGCAGACACTCTCCAGGTTTCCACTACCATCTCTTCTCTTCTTTATTTCTCATTGAGTCAAAATAATTACTGTATCCTAGAGGGAACATTTCTCTCACTCTGCCGATAAATGCTGCCATCTTGACTCTTCATGAACTGTTCTTCTTCCTTGTGGGATTAAGACTTGATTTATGAGAAAATAGAGGGCAAATTGCAATGTCCATGTTGATGGATGACATAGTTTGGACTGTTTTGCTGATTGTGTATGGATAACTTTTTTCATAGTGTTCTTGCAATTGATCATCTGCAGCATAGCAACTGAGAATAAACGAACAAACAAACAAAAAACAAACAAAAAACAAACAGGATGAGACAATTAGCCTTACTGTAAAGAAAATATAAAGAATTTAGATTGCAGTAACTTCTTCCCCAACTACAAGTAAAAAGATACAACTGAATGTTTATCAGACTTCAAAATAACAATGTTAGAGGAAAAGTACTTTGTATACTTCAATTAATATGACAAATTAGTGAAATATAATTTATAGACCTCACAATAAAATCATGTACAGTATGGAAAACCATACTTGCCCTTTAGATGAGTCAAGAAAGCCCATTTAAGCATCTCTCTGCCCCATTTTACTAAAGAAAACCAAGATGGGTTTATTTTCAGTTTCTTTCTCAAACTCTCCTTTTTCTTAGTACTGTATAATCTTCTCTGCAAATCTCCTCCTAATAGTTCACTCATATCTTTCTTATCTCCAAGGCTAGCTCTACATTCCTTGACCAGGGGCTGAGAGAGAGTGTGTGGCTCATGGTCATCCAGTTGGGTCCCAGATCTAAGGGAGCCTGGATCTTCCCATTCTTAATCCAGCAGTGAACCTCTGGTGCTTTTGCTCTATTTTGCTCAAGTATAATACAAATAATATTTGTTGTCTGATGTGTACTGATTTACACAAGACAGCCTATGGTTATTTCTATTTCTAGAACTATGTTAAACCATTTGGAGAGCCACATTGCAAAGTTCGTCTTCTAACAGTTCTGTATAAATCCTATTAATTTCATTGACACAGTATGAAGGAACATCAAGTCAACCTTGGCCAATCTCCAAAAACAAAATGTTAAAGTATTAACATTAATAGTATTAAGATGAGAAACAATCAGAAAATCTACAGTTTAGCTTAAATAGGGAAGTTGAAAAAAAGTCCCAGAGATTGAAAAAAGTCATAGAAACAGACTATACAGACTACATCCACATAGTTGCCAAGAAATATATAGATTATTTTATCACCAGGAATTAAGCTTGACTTAAACCCGAACCATTCAGTTAAATATAGATCATTGTTTCGTGAGTCATTAATCCTGAATTATAGATTTTAGATTATAGATTTAGATTTTTGCTTACAAAATTCAAATGTGTAGAGTTTCAGGGTTACAATTAGAAATTAAAAGTTGTTTAAGTATTTAAAAGCATTACAGGAGCAATTATGTTAATTTGTTTTGCAAAACCATGACCTTTTAAAAAAACAGAACCTTCAACAACTTGGGAGATATTGTCATTAGACCATTGTCATGGGTGGGGTCATTTCCTATTTGCTTTTATGTGTTCTGTGACTACTCTCCACTAGAGTGATAAACAGATTAAACAGATTAACAGAGTTGGAAGGGACCTTGTAGGTCATCTAGTCCAACCCCCGCTCAAGCAGGAGACCCTACACCATTTCTGACAAATGGCAGTCCAATCTCTTCTTGAAAGTCTCAAGTGATGAAGCTCCCACAACCTCCGAAAGCAAGCTGTTCCATTGGTTGATTGTTCTCACTGTCAGAAAGTTCCTCCTTATTTCTAGGTTGAATCTCTCTTGATCAGTTTCCATCCATTATTCCTTGTCTGGCCTTCAGGTGCTTTGGAGAGTAGGTTGACCCCCTCTTCAGACTAGTTTGACCCCCTCCTCTCTGTGGCATCCCCTCAAATATTGGAACAGTGCTATCATGTCTCCCCTGGTCCTTCTCTTCACTAAGACTAGCCATGCCCAGTTCCTGTAACCGTTCTTCATATGTTTTAGTCTCCAGTCCCCTAATCATCCTGGTTGCTCTCCTCTGCACTTTTTCTAGAGTCTCAACATCTTTTTTATAGTGTGGTGACCAAAACTGGATGCAGTACTCTAGGTGTGGTCTAACTAAGGCTTTATAGAGTGGTATTAGTACCTCACTTGATCTAGATTGTATCCCTCTGTTAATGCAATTTAGGATTGCATTGGCTTTTTTGGCTGCCAATGCAATCCTATGATTAAATAATGGATTGATTAAATAAGAAATCTATTTAATCAGTCCATCAGTATCTGATGAACTTAATGAAGTAACAGATGGAATGTGGGATAGATAGTGGCATACAAATTTAATAAATAAGTAAATAAAAATAAATAGTTCTTGAAGTTCCTTGTTCTGTCCCAGCTGCCGAAACAAACAACACAACACAAGCAACGTGCAAACAAACCTTGTTTAATATTCTTTAAACTACTAATGGTTTCTTAGCAGTCGTGTTGGTTAAAGTCCATAAATCATAAAGTAGTCCTTTTGGTGCACCAACTGTTAATTAATGTCTTAACAGTTGGCAAGAGTTCAAGCACAAATAATCCAAGAAGTTCAACAAATGAAGCTTAAATGATAAGAGCCATGAGCACTTACTGAAGTTGGCAGAAAGCCCAGAACTAGGAACAGGAAAAGTAATGCCGACTTGAAGCAGGCGTTTCAAAACCCAAAGCAATACGTGGAATGAACGGAGTTGTTTCCTGCCACGTGGTTGAGCGTGGTCACTACTTAAATAGGCTAAGGGTGTGGCCAATTAGCCCCAAGCCTTACTCCTGAGGAGACCTCCTCCTGAGTAACCATTCTTGCCTCTTGGCAGCTCTGCATGCCCGTGCATTAAGAATAGGCTCCTCCTCTTCTTCCTCGTCAGTGATGGGAGCTTCTGGAGGTTCTGAAGGCCCTGGCTGCATCTCTGCCTCTGGCACCGAGTCCCCACCAACCTCCTCACTGTCCGACTCGGGTACCAGTTGCACAGGCCGCCGGCGCATCACCACCACAGCCTCTTCGCTGTCGGAGTCCGCAACAAGCTGCACGGGTCGCTGGCGGGCCACAGCACTCCTGGAATGAACAGGTAATGTTGACCTTGGATTGGATCACACCCAAGTGTATTCTTTGTCCCTGCTCTATGGGGTGCCTCAAGTATTAAGTCTCTCCCCTTTCCTATTTAATATCTACATGAAACTACTGGGTTAGGTTCTGTTGGCATGGGGTTAAGTACCATCAGTATAGTGATGATACCTCATTTACTTCTTCAAAGAACAGGTGGCGGCAGTGCCAAGTATGGTCTTTGAAGAAAGACAGTTTATGTATCTATTGTTCGCTTTCCTAGATTGGGAAAACTGCTCATTACCCCACAGACCTTCACCATCTCCCATGTAACACCACTGCTGCATGATCTCTCAGTAGACTTCCATATGCAATTTAAGGTTCTAGTTATCACATTTAAAATCTTACATGACATAGGTCAGATTATTTATGGGACTATCCTAATCTACCTACCTATCCTAATGATTTATCCCCATTTTACTGGATCTGGCAGGATGGGGATACACCAGGTCCCCTTGGTGAAACAATGTCAAAATATTGGCCATTGGAAGTATGCCTTCATGTCATCTGCATAATGGAACAGCATTTCCTCCAGAGATATGGATGATCCTGACCCAGTTGGCCTTCAGGAAAGCTCTGAAGACCTGGCTTTTTCCTCATGTGGAGTCAGTATATAGATAGACTTGGCATGGGGTGGTTTGTGTATATGTGTGAGCACTATAATGGCTTCAGGGTTGTTTATTGTTTTAAATTGCCTTTTTAATGTACTGTGTTTTTATTGTATTTACTGCCCAGATTTCCTCTGGCAGCTATATAAATCTAATAAACAAACAAACAAACTTGAGAAGAAACTGCTCACAAACATGGCTTTACTTGGAGACATTCCAAGATTCATTCTTTGCCATTTATAGTTTTTAAAAAAAGTTTTTTGTTACATACCATCTGGTATAAATCTTTACTTGGTTTATGTCTCTGGAAAGCAGCTGTCAGCCAGGAAAGATAATACTGAACCAAACACCCAATGTTATAAGGCAAGTTCTTACATTCCTAAGTTTCTTAATCTATTTAAGCTACAACTGGATTCATTGCAGATAGCTAGCATTAATACTTATTTTTCTTAATCTATTTTAGATATTTAAAATGAACTGCTCTACCAGCTGGTCCTTTAATTTTAACAATGATACCTTATAGACAAACATTCCGGGAAATGCAGATAATAAAGCAACATGTACATGGTGAAGCTCCTTATGACTATTGAAGAAGACTGGGAACTCAGAAGGGTGTAGTGAGCATCTGTGAGCCATAAAGTCATTCATTATCTCTGTTGGAACCCAGCACTGTAATTTAGACTTATCTGTTAGGTCAGAAAAGTCTGACCAATACATCCTCTGAGATTGGATTCTTTTGATTAGTGCAATGTTTCTGAGATTCGTTAAGGAAAGTATTCTATGTTTAAGGAAAAATTATAAAAATAAATTTATATAAATTATAAAAAGGTTCAGAACCTGGATGACTCAAACAGGAAAAATCAAGAAAAAGCATTATGCTCACATTGATAATGTACTAATAAAGAGCAGACTTCTAGAAAACATTTAGTCTACATACAATGTCTTGGATAGTACCAAATCTAGATTGTGAAATAAGTGCATTATTAGGGATAATGGATATTCTTAAGTATTTTTAATCAGTTTCTGAGTTCTGGCATGAAGGATCTTAATCAAAATGTCATCTCTGCTGACACTATTGATATTAAATTGAAATTATCATTGACTAGCCAAAACATGGCATATGCAATAAATGCTGGGTTTAGAAAATCACTGGAATATGACTTAGAAGTGCTTTTGCCTGCAATAGTTTGTTAGATGTGTCTTGTTCTAAGGAAAACATCAGAATGTAACTGCCCTCCCAATCTTTTCTAGAGGTTCACAAGATGTGAAGCAACAACTGTCAAGATATTGCAAATAGTGTACCAATTTACCAATTTGTAGCCTATGGCCTTGTTGGTTGTATATATATCTGTGTTAATGAAAGTACACGTATATTTAAGTTTATGTTTAATTAAATTATTAGGCTACCATCTCTCAATATTAGTGAATGGAAACATTAAGGCTAGTGTAACACAACATATGTTCCATAAAAACACATGACTACATAATCTATAGAATAGAATAGAATAGAATAGAATAGAATAGAATAGAATAGAAATAGAACAGAACAGAACAGAACAGAACAGAACAGAACAGAACAGAACAGAACAGGTACGTATTGATTTATATTTTTTCTATGTTTTTGTTGCTAACATATTGCAGTGATGTGCAATCACTTTCCCCTCAATCTGCTTCTTCTCAGGTAAGACAAACATAAAGGGCCTCTGTTACTCTTACACATTGGAATTTAGAATTTGGTAGCAAATTTTGGAAGGGTTCTGGGACTGCATACAAGATTTCTGAATCCCAAGCATAGTACTTTGTCCTTCAGTTTTATATCTCTGGTTTAAGATGACAAGAGGAGTTTAAGGCCATACTGATGCAGACACTTTAAATGCATGCTTATGTTGTCATGTTTAACTTTAACATTGAAAAGTTGTAGCAACTCCAAACAAGAGAAATGCTGTTCATAGCCATCTCTAAGGAACTGTCAGGAAAATCCTGGATTAGTTATGATTAACATTATTAATGACTTTGGGAATATTACATAATCACTTGAAGAGATGATAAGTCACAGAGGAAGCCAGAAACATTTTGCCTGAATGGGGATGATCTCAACATCTACAATGATGAAAGCAGAATGAAATTCAGCAATAAAACCTGTACCATGTGAAGGCCATGTGTTTAGGGATTACAAGAGACCTCATGATATTGAAAAAGAGGAAAAACATCTGATGAGCCTGGAAATCATAAGATGATAGAGTTACCAGGAGTTCTATCTTTCACCCATGAATGTGTATCTGATTCACAAAGAAACATTTAGCTCTTCTGTTTTTGTGATTACAGAATTCATGATGCTGCTTTTATACAAAATGGAGAAACTAGTTAATGAAGCAAGAATGAAAGATGCTAAGTATTGATGCACTTGGCACAACAACTCCTGCTCTGCTGACTAGAAGTATAAACTAATAAGTTTAAATCTAAAAATATTAACAGTCCATATGTCAAGTCCAGGGCAACTGATTCCATCCTCCAACCTCGAAGACCTTGACCTTAATGCAGAGATACAGCTGAAGCTTCATTTCACTCAACATTACAGTCTTCTCCACAACTGAAAGAAGCTGTTTTTAAAACTGACCATTAGCTTACAAAAAAACGGGAGAATTCATTATGGGGAGTATGTCCACATATTTAACTTTCACCACAAGCCCTGTTATCTCAATCTTTAGGGTTTAGGCTCTGATTTGGAAGAAGACACCTGGTTGCCCTGATAGATTATTTGTTAGAGGAGAGACAGAAGAAGTATAATGTTGCAATTACTCCTAGAGCTCTCACTAATTGACCATGACATCTCAGGTGGTAACTTCAAGGTTGGATTATCAAAATGCGCTTATTTGCAGTGAGAGACTGATTGCCAATTAGCATCTGCATGCTCCTACACTGTTATTGAACCATCCCATTTCCACCATAATCTCTGATGATTACAAGGAAGGAATTATCTCTCAGTTGCAGCCAGCAATTCCTTTTAGTCATCTCATGTAATGCATCCCTGGCCCACCGTTAGATCATGATGCAGGTGCAAGATTATTAAATATTACCAATACATTTGTAGTGTGGATTGGATTCAGTGCTAACAGACAATTCTCTTTTGACTTAAACCTGACTCTAAACCCTGTAGAAGCAAATCATTTAGTAGGATTGGTCTATACCAGGGGTGTCAAACTCACGGCCTGAGGGCTGGATGCGCCACATGCTGGCCACGCCAACCCCTGGTTTAGCGAAGGGGAAAAAGTTGCAATATGTCACATGACGACAATGTGATGCCGCAAGTTTGAAAGCCCTGGTCTATACAGACTCACTCATTACCAAAGAAATCCAGCACACACACTTTATAAAGAAAAAAGAAAAAGAAGGATGATATCATTAAGGAACAATTAGAAAAATAGGTGTGGTAAATAAATAATTGATAAAACAAGAGGAAGTACAATCAGAGGTTTCTTTTTCATTTTTATGGGACATATACCTAAGTAGTTATGTTGATATGTATATTATTTATATGCATGTTTTCTGCTCCTTTCCCTGCTTGTCATTTCTTACTATAAGAAACATTGCCTGAAATTTTAGAAGATTTAAGTACCTTACATTTTCTAAAAGAAAGGATCTGTTTTTCTTATTAGCTATGTATGGAAGTGAAAGAATCTTCTCATCTAATAAGTTCCTTTAGTTCCTTGTTTCATTGTGGTCAAAACTATTAAAACTTTTAATTTGGATTTTTAAAATGTGATGCTAATTTTTCTACATGGAATATTAATTTGCAATCAATTTATTTTTTATCCTTCCTTCATACCCAAATCCAAAACATGCAATCTTATTGTTCTCAAAGCCAAAATCGATTATTTTTATTACTATTTGTATAATTAGTACCAGAAAAATGAAATAAATTGGTTAGAGAAAAGTGTATGTATGAATTTAGATTTAGATTTAGATTTAGATTTAGATTCAGATTCAGATTCAGATTCAGATTCAGATTTAGATTTAGATTCAGATTCAGATTCAGATTCAGATTCAGATTCAGATTCAGATTCTGAATCACATCTTACAATGATGTTACTTACGGTAGTTCTTGGTCCCAGTTACTCTTGCTAAGTAAAGATCACCTATAAAGTTGTCTCTGCAATTCTGATTGGCACCATTTGGAATAGATAACTTATCTTGAGTAGTACATTCATTTTGATATCTGCAGTTAATCCTAACCAAGATAACTTTAATGAACGAATCCACATTTCAAGGTCTCATTTAATCTCTACTCAATCTTATTTTGGTATATTTCTTGATTGTTGCCTGTCAGGTACAAACCAAGGTATTCCACTGAGTGACAGCCAGACTCTTCTTGTGGAAAAATGATTTTTCTTATTTTAAAAATCTTGAAATCTTGGTTTTGTATTCAGAATATTCTCCAAAACTGAATAAATAAATTTTCATTTTTATTGCCTTCTTGATAGCTATCATTTCCATAACATTTAAGCTGATATTCCTTTCCACAGTTTCGGAGACTTATTATTTGTTTACCACCTCAGAATTTTCTGCCAGTATTTCTACTACACTGATGAAAAATAGTTATCATTTTCATAACATTTAAGTAGATATTCCTTTCCGCAAAATGTTTTCCATATCCAAAGAGATAAATGCAGCTTTCTTTTTTGTTTTGTTTTGTTTTGTTTCTCTTGTATTAATTTCAAACCAAACTATTGCCTTTTATATTTCTCTTTGGAATAAAGTCAGTTTGGTCAATACTTACAATAACTGAAACATATTTCCTCAGTCTGCTTGCTAACATGTGACTATATTTTCTGACTATGACAATTATAAGTACATGCTATTGCTTCATAGGAAATGACAGGAAATTCCTTTCTTGCTTTTTAAATTTGCATTTAACATTGCCAACTGACAATTTTAAGTGGCCCAACTTGATTTAAAAAATTGCATAGTAACTCGGTTCCCACAAATGCAAATTTGTTATCCAGCTTCCAGGCTAGAATCTACAAACAAAATATTGCAAAGCCAGTTATCTTTGAAAGGGCACTTTAAAACACTTTTGTGAATCATCCAGCTTTGAACAGAATTAATGGCTGTCAATCTGAATGGCTGGAAGCATTGATTTTAACAGTTTTCCATGGCCTCATTTTTAAAAGTAATTAATTTTTTTTTTTTTTTTTTGCAAATGTGTAAACAACTCTACCTGGTATTTTTTTCATGAATGAGAATATGATTTTTATGGTGAAATAATTACTAAGTATTGAAGGAGTTGTTGAAGACAGAGGAATGGGGAAAAGTGCAAATGACTATAGACACTATGTTGCAAAACGTGGATACCTTTGAGGATTATTTAGATGTTTATTAAGTCTATTTTTCTTTTCTAGATAAATCTTTTCATTTTTTCCTTCTTTTTCCTGTCCTTCTGTTTTCAATCCAATTTGGTACTCTCCTTCTCTTCCTTTCCCTTCCCTTTTTAATTTCTGTCTCAATTCTGTTTTGTTTTGTTTTGTTTTGTTTTGTTGTTTTTGCTTTAGAAGAGCTGTTTGGGCTCAGAGTACAGAGGGAACTCTCAGTGTTCATATCTATGTGTACTGCATTTGGCTCTGGGGACAAACTTGTATATCAGAATAGGAATGGATCAACTAATTTTTAACAGGATGACCTCATTTTACTTGCAATTAATTGTAATTAATATCTGTTAATTGAATTATTCAGGGAGTGGTGGTTTCCTGCCTATGTTCTTTTTGTGGAATTGGAGTTCCACCAAGTGCATGCATACAGAGATACTACTGTGTCATTTGTACACAATTACTGGCTGCAGATAGTGAAATCCTTTAACTTTAGGATAAAAGAGGAGAAAAGTTAGACATACTATTAAATGTTCTTAAATTGAGAATTTTGTTCCTTTCTCATGAACAAAACATTCCTTTCCTTCATTTCTACTTACTTAAGGAAAGAACATATTTTAATCTTTATTTCAATTGACAACCTCATACAAAGGAAAAATCTAAACTGTTCCAAACTATGTCATTCCAATCTTCCCAATAAATTACAGCCAAAATTCCACTAAACCAAAACAAACTTATAACATGTTTTAAGAGTGGGGTTTGATTAGCCAGCAAAAATGTTGCTATGTCAGTCCCTTGTATGCAACAAACTAATTTATTGATTTGTTTTGGAAATAAATTAGTTTGTTGCATTCAATCAGCTAAAATATGATTTGGTTTAAAGTGCAAGTTAAGTGATCAATTAATTATTCTTTGTTTGACCAAAAGGATGGAGGAAAGGACACATGGGAATCAAATATTTTTGTGTATAGCTTGAACGTCTTGCATTTCCCGCAAAGAAAAGTAAAATATATCACATTTTAGGCAGTGAATGAGAATTAAAATGTATATTTTAATTTTTATAATTTTTATTTTAGCAACACTTTTTCCAATTAGCAACAATTTTCCCAATTTGTAAATTCATTCATTAATATTCACTAATGCATGACTAGTGTTTTTTCATGAATGTTAATACAATTAACAATTAACAATTAACAATTAATACAAAAAAGACTATTAATACAATTCTACCAAGAATAATATACATTTTCTTATACAGGTAGTTCTTGACTTACAGTGACTATTGGAAGTTGCAATGGTTCTAAAAAAAGTGATTTATGAAATTTTTCACACTTACGACCATTGCAGCATCCCCATGATCACATCATCAAAATTTAGATGCTTGGCAACTGGCATGCATTTAGGACGGTTGCAGTGTCCTGGAGTAATTTGATCACCTTTTCTGACCGTCTGACAAGCAAAGTCAATGGAGAAGTCAGATTCAGTTAGCAAACTTGTTACTAACTTAGTAACTGCATTGATTTACTTAACACCTGTAGCCAGAAAGGTTGTAAAATAGGGCAAAATTCAGATAGCAACTGTTTTGCTTAGAACAGAAATTCGGAACTCAATTGTGGTTTAACTCAAAGACCATCTGTATAGTCTAGGCAAAAAATGGGCATACAGACATATTATCAACAGGTTGTGTTGAGAAAAAGCAGATGCAATGTAGCCTACTATAAAATGGCCTGTCAAAAATACATGCCTAATTGTGTCTGTCCATCATATCCAGCAGGAGAGGTATGTTCCACATCCTGTCTACTAAGGTCTCATTCAGCAGGTTCCAGGAAGACAGACTGTGCTGTTATTGAACACGCTAGTTGGAACATCATCCTCCAGAGACAAGACTACCCCCAGATGATTTGGCCTTTTGTAAGGCCTTGAAGACAAGCTATGTCACAATGCATAGAGGTCAGAATGTGCGACATACCCCGTGAAATGGTTACGTTGATGCTGATTTAATGAAGGTTTTATCTTAACTATCAGTTATGTATTTGTTACTGTATTGCTGTTTCTTTAATTGTTAACCATAGTCAGTCATTATTTTGAGTTGGGCAACAGTATAAATTGAAATTAACAAATAAATCCCCTATAACTCTCAAACTGCACAAATCAACTTACTCTAATTAAATTGCTCATCACCTCTTTGGATATACTATGAAACCTCATGTTCTATATTCTTGAGTATAATATGGCTGCAGTTATTCAACACTGCACTGATTCATCTCATGCATGAAAACAGGCTCCATATGGAAGAGTCTTGTTATTCCACCCCCTCCCCCACTTCTCCTCAGCTACAGGCTCACATAATTCATAGACAGAAAGAATGCTCGGCAACATTCTGGTGCAGAATATCATTTGTTCTTCTTATGTATGATATTCAAGCAAAAAGTCCTGTTGCCTGTGGGCCCTAAATGATATCACAAAGAAACAAACCGAATGTGCTTAGTGTGCTTAGTGGCATTGAGAACTAACTTTGGTGGAGGGAAGAGAGACAGAAGACTAGGCTACAGGGATTGATACGACTGAATGCCAAATAGTAAGGACTTTACAAAACAACAGTTTAGTAGACAATTCACTTGTGTACTATTTAGCATATTTGCATTGCCATTATTTTTATAACACTGTATGTACATAGAATAAGACGTCTTTCAAACCCAAGTTGATTTGGTATAATTGAAGGACTGGGATTCATATTTTAGTTCTGACTATCAAGCTTATATTTGCTTTTCCTAACTGATATATATGTGCTGTTGAATACTTTGCTGCTGCACCCAGCCCAGCATACTCCACACCATTCCACAACTTCTCCATATTGCTCAGAAAGATACTATGCTAACTGGATAACATCTTATGGCTTCATTCTTAGAGAAGGGGGGAAATAATGATTTGATCTCCAAAGCCTTAACTGAAAGGGTCGGAATCAATCTCCCACCCTAAAGATGTATTGGGATTATATTTTGTCCTGGAATTCTGGAGTAATCACTCTTGATATAGGCCCAAGCTGGGAAAGGCAAGGCACTGCTTTTATTCTCAGTGTCTCTCTAGTGTTCTTCTCTGTTGTGTAAGGAGCTAATAAAATTCCCAGGATTCCACAGTATGTAACAAGAGCGAGTTCTTTTAGGCACGGAATTCTCTACAAGGTTTTTCTACTGAGAAAAGAAAACAACTGCAGTGATTGTGAAATTCACACACAGTAACAGACAATTATTTTGTATGGAGAGCATACATCACATCAGTATGCATTTGGATGAAAAGGAACTCATTTAATTATGTATTGAGTTTTGACTCCCCAAAGAAATGGTTATGTAAAAACTGATGTTTGTTTATATGTTCAATGCATTCAATTGAAAAAGAGCAGCTCTCCCGCCAAGCTATCATTACCTATGCCTATGCATTTCTACAATATTTGAATTTTATTTGGCTTATATTGAAAGCTAGTTCCTTTGATACCAAAAATCTATACTTCTTCTATCTGATGACTTTTGTTGTTGATATTGCTGTGCAGTCAAAATTCAACATTACATAGAAACTGCTTGATTTCCCTAGGAATTTATCATATGGATCAAATCTGTGCTTGATAGAATTGCAAGGTGAAGGATGGACAAGGGAGAAGGAAATTCCAGAAGAGTATTATTTCTTTAATTTATGCCTTGTCTCACACATTCTCTTTCCCTCTATTTATGGATGAGAATGTACTGTAAGTCCAGCTGATAGAAATATGTTTTAGGGTGGTGTGTATAGGATAACAAAAGCTATAGGATAATAATTCCTTTCTGAAATAATAAAGCAATAGATGAATACATAAGATCAAGTTTTCTTTTGAATTGTATTGAATTGCCATTGATGGAACTAAATTAATCCAGTAAAGAATGCAACTTTAGGAACAAACAACCCAAAGAAGAAAGTAGGGAATTAGAGAACAAAAGAAAGTTTAGAAACAATAATCTTGCTCGGTTGTTTGCATTCAAAAATGCTACACAGATATCTGAACATACATAATACATTTGTATAAATGAACTATTGAGAAACCTACTTTGGAGGTGAAGCAACTCTCCTCCTCATTTTCCTCACAACATGTTACTCAAAGTACGGTTGATGATAATGATGATTTACATTTGTACATTGCTATGCATCTAAAGTGATAAAGTGGTTTATAACCAATAAAAATGCAATAATCAAAGAGAACATTAAAAACTCTATACTTGAACTCATAACTTGGTTGCAGAGAATTTCTCTTAATACCACCAAAGCTCCACCATTATGTTTATCTATGTCACAGGGCTTTGATCAAATGATTACAGTCACCATCTTGATTTGTTTACCTCCTTGCAGTTGCTGTTAAATCAGGTGCGTCAGAGGTGGGTTCCTCCCGGTTTGCACTGGTTCTATAGAACCGGTAATAAACCAGTGGTGATGTCATGGAGCCGGTTCTGTCGGTGCCAGTCCGTGGACGCCACCATCTTTTTTTTGGATTTTTTTTTTGAAAAAAAATATTTTTTTTGGAATTTTTTGTTGGTTTTTGCTTCTGTGCATGCGCAGAAGCCAAGTTTTCAGCACTGCGCATGCGCCACCATCTTGTTTTTGGCTTTTGGGGGGAATTTTTTGCTGGTTTTTGCTTCTGCGCATGTGCAGAAGGCAGGTTTTCGTCACTGTGCATGCGCGCCCGTGCGGCACGGCCACACGGCACACAATGCGCACGCAGCCACGTGGTGCGGGAGGAAGCGAACTGGCGGCGAGGTAAGTTATAACCCACCCCTGAGGTCCGTGTGTATGTGTGTGTACAAAATATGAATATATAGTGGTCTGTTAATATAATTGCAACAATGAAAATATCAGCGACACACAAAAAAAGGATAATAGGGCAGAGTCAATGGCCCAATTTGTCTTCAAGTTATTTTTGTGTACAAAAGAAAGAAAAGGAACCTAGATGGCACATTTTCTTCCTTAGTGGATAAAATACCGAAAAATCAAAAGTCATCTATTGCAGAGATGCCTTTTCCCATCTTTAATTAGCTAGATGTGTCCTAAGAATAAAAAACAGTACAGAATTGTAAATACATGGTGATATTTTGAATCCAGATCCAATCTACTCTATGCATATTTGACTCAGCAAAGTTTCTGCTACACTTATATATTTAAAGTATTTGAGAGTTATGCTTGATTTTAAATGACCCTTATGGTTTAAAATATGTCAGATTAAACTTGCTGAAATCCAAATATCAAAAAAAAAAAAAAAAAAAAAAAAAAAAGAAAAAAAGAGTGAAATGAGAAAAAAAA
>QLTV01003387.1:744847-765073 GCA_003457575.1 Thermophis baileyi | reverse complement strand
GGCGGGGGCGAGCGGCGACCGGGCGGGCCAGGCCAGGGCCAGCCAGAGGGTATTTGCCGGTTCGGCGAGCCAATTAAAATTTCCGCTACCGGTTCGCCCGAACCAGTCCGAACCGGCTGAATACCACCTCTGCACACATTCCTTCTGATATTTCTCCTTTTCTCTTGTTGTCTGTCCAATTGCAATTATGCCCTATTACTTTTAAATTTTATAGAATCAACCTACTTAAGTACAATCCCTCTGGCTATATTCTGACCTGGTTTCTTTGTCTGTTTGGAGCTTCACCAATATCTCAAAGCATCACTTCCCAAACATTTATAATACTTTAAAAATGTCCCAGAAAATAATAGAGAAGTTTGAAACAGATTTTTTTCTTTTTTCTTTTAACTGTCCTCAAACTGTTAAGATTTCTTTTGCAGATCCAAAAGTACAATATTCCAAAAACAATGTACTATAAGTAAATATCCAGTTCCAGGGTTACATTTTCAAATAGGGTGATTGCAAAATCCACAATTGTTAACATGGTTTTAGATTAATTACGGTAAATATTGTGCTCTTTTGGGTATGTCCTCAGGATTCAAATCTGTGAATATATCATACTGTCAATAAATGTTACTGTGTATGGGGGATAGTATTTGTTTCTTTTGCTAAATTAAGGAACAAAGAAAGGAACATCTATGGAAGGATTGTTTACTATCTCATTTTATAGTTTTTTTAAAAAAAATTATTGTTATATCATATTGTTACACTTATCTGCATATAATTTTTTGTGATTTTTGATATAATGACATTTTTATTTTAAAATAAAACCTTTCCCTTGCAATATTCTCCATCTATTTCTGCTTTGCACAGAGGTATGACTACAATTGGCATATAAGTCAAATTTACTGAAAAAGCAACTATAGGCATGTAGAGTTTTTGATTTTGTTTTACACCAGAATTGAAAGGATTTTGTACTGAAACCTCTGCATCTATTTGATTAAAATTTTACAAGTTGATTCTTCAGCCAGGTCTTTTGAGACTACAAATGTCATCCAATTATGTTCATAAATCAAATAATCTCAGCAATTTTTGAATTTACCTGGACATTCAGTAATCTATATCCTACTAAAACTCTCATTGCCATGACCTTTAACTGGGAATGAGGGAGAGAAGGAAGGAAGGAAGGAAGGAAGGAAGGTAGGAAGGAAGGAAGGAAGGAAGGAAGGAAGGAAGAAGAAAGTAAAATGGAAGGAAGGAAGGAAGGAAGGAAGGAAGGAAGGAAGGAAGGAAGGAAGGAAGGAAGGAAGGAAGGAAGGAAGATTTCTGATACTTCCTGTCAGCTTGTCACAAGGAAGCTAGTAGAATTATTATCGGATGTCTTAAACCTACCCCTCTAGATAAAATCTACCACCTAGTTGGCATTGCCCACCTGCTGGTTGCAGAGAAGAAGCATACACAGAGAGACTCAAATCAATGATATCTAGACATTCTCTATGGCCTACAACCAGCTCAGCAGAGACTAAAATCCAGGAAAAGCTTCCTTAGGTCGATGGAACTCTGTGAAGAATTCCTCTGTGAAGAACTCTGTAAAGCACAGTGGATCTATGGAAAATTACAAAGACCCAACACTGGATGGAACCAATGGAAGAGCTGGTACCTGGTCTGATGAAAGCTGGGAAGTATGGAAATCGTTGAATCAAGTACAACAAGATCCAGAGACACTCTGAACAAATGGGGCTTTAAGCATGGGATCTGTTCTTTGCAATTGTGGTGACATGCAGACAATAACAATATGTATACCTGCCCTTTGTGTCCCAATCAGTGTACACTTGAGGACTTCATGGCAGCATGGCAGAACACAATTAATGTTGCTAGTTTCTGGGCAAGATCTGTTTAAGTTTTACATATTTTAATCTTGTATTTTATGGAAGTGAGTTGCAAATATTATGCTAGCAGCTAGAAAGTCAATATCAAGTGTACAAAATCCAGTTTTATATTTTAAATTTTATGTCATATGGTATGCCTTATTTTAATAGTGATACTTCTGACATGAACAAACAAACAAACAAACAAACAAACAAGGAAACTCAATGGGAAAGCCATTGAGGTCAGAAGTCACTCCTCCTCCCATTGCTTTTTTGCTCAACTATGATCATAGGTGTTTTTCTGTTTACATAAGAAAATATCTCTGAAGCAATGACCCAATGGGTTGTCTAGTAAGATATAAAGCTTTAAATGTATGCATCTGACTTTGAATTTGACAAACTGAGGATTCTGGAAAGGAACCCAGTTGAAACAGGTTGTTTTTATAACTGTCAACTGGAATGCAAATTGACAAGGACCAAGGAAGCATGCAGATGGATAACTAAATGAAATGGACATCATCCTTTCAATTATGTCTCTCAAGAGTTTTGCATGTCTTTGTGATTTCAGTTTAATGTTGAACTTTGGCCTGTCAAAGATCAGCCAAAAGGCTAAATTTGGCTCAGGAGCAGGAGAAAGATGTGACTGGAAGCCAGAGGTATGGCACATAATAATGACAGGGCAGGATATGAAAGAATGGCTTGGTGCTATCATGGCACCATCTCATCTTCTCCAAAAGAATTTCAAATGTATTCTTTAGTCTAACAACAGACTCATAAAAAAGTGACTCTCATATCTGGTTCACTGAATAGGAGGAGATAAGGATTACAAAAATGCTTCAGATAAATAAGATGGTGTGTGAAACTGATTGGCAGATGTCACCAATTTTATTCTGTCATCTTAAGTTGCCGTTTGAAAAACCTGCTCATATGTGACCTGAAAAGAGAATAAGACAAAATGAACACAGAGGCATCAACAAAGGACTCTCTACAAGATTTCAAAACAAAAAAAAATGTAAATTAATCACTGGCAGGAAGAATCTCCAAAGGAGAAAAACATCCCACTTTAAGCATCACCACCAACAGCATCTGTTCACTTTAATATAAAAAGATAATCGTGACTAAAAGTGACTAGAGGGGAAAAAAGAAAGAAACCTTGCAAGATGCGTTCATTTTCAACTCAGCTAAAGAGGAAACATGATGGCACATTAAACAAAAATGTTCATATGGTATTCTTAAATGAAGCTGAGGTAAGTACAAGGTTTAAATAAAAGCAAGGATGATCTCCAGCTAACAAGGTGGAAAACTAGATTTGCAACACATGATTAAATCTAAACTTCTTTCAGTGTTACTTAGTGAGTCAACAAGATTTCATACAGCCTAAATGAGGCAGCATTTTCATGCTTTTATTTTTGAATGTGGTAGCATAATTATGATTGATTTATTAGCCTCCTTGTTGCTGTAAATATGAGCTTTAATCTTTAGGATTTCATGAATATCCTCAGCAAAGGATTGCTTTTGCTGCTAACAATAAACCAGCTGGGTCAACAACCAGATACCTTGCCATACTAAAGAAATCAACAATTGACTTTATAACTATATTATGAGTTACATAAACCAGCCATTGACTACACATCCACTTCACCCCTTATACCCAATGATAAAAGATTCTCTGTGATCAAAGAACACTTTGTTAAAGAAAAGTTATTGTCTATTGCTCAAACTGACTTCTTAAATGCATGACATACTTTCATGCATATAGTACTGAACTGTGTGTTAAACATTCTATTTATTCTCACAACATTATGTAATTCAAACCTATGCACTTTGCTATACATATTTAGAGAAATAAATCGCTATGCAGGAGCAAATTGGAAATATTAAGCTATCAGCTAGCAAAGCCAATATCAAGTGTATAAAATCTAAATTAAGAATAAGAATTTAACGCAGTCCAGCTATTTGGGACCTAAACTCCCAGAATCCTTCCTATTGGACATTCTACCTTGTGTTCATGAGAAATTCTAATCTTCAAGCAAAATTGCCTATCCCTGATCAAAATCATATGAAAATATTCTACAGTATGTAGCAATAGCAATAGCAATAGCAATAGGACTTAGACTTATGTACTGCTTCACAGTGCTTTACAGCCCTCTCTAAGCGGTTTACAGAGTCAGCATATTGCCCCCAACAATCTGGGTTCTCATTTTACCCACCTCAGAAGGATGGAAGGCTGAGTCGACCTTGAGCCTGGTGAGATTTGAACTGCCAAATTGCAGGCAGTCAGCAGTCATAGCCTGCAGTACTGTACTCTAACCACTGCGCCACCACAGCTCATGGTGGTTTGAGGCTATAATACTAGAGGGCTCTATTTTCTCAAGAGGAATATGAAGTATTATCTGTTTTCTTGAACTCTTGATAAAGAGAAAAGCAAAAGCTTTATTTATAAATCACAATTATATTATTGGGCTTTATGGCCCAGAAAATTGGAGATAACTTTGTAGACAAAGCGTTTCCTATTATACCCAGTTTCAATTGTTAAGATTGTTGAGAATTTTCAACTATTATAATGAAAAAAATTGGTCAATCTGGAGATCACCAAATTGAAATCTTGTTAAAAGGTACCTTCTTATTCTTTTTTGTTTTGACAGGGAACTATACTTTATTTGAAATGAAACAGTGTTAGTACAATAAAGTAATATTGCTTGATGAAATTATTTAATTTCAGGCTAGAAGATGGTCTGTTACACTGTGCCTGGTATATTGGGAGCCAGCTTTGAGGACACATTACAATATGAATTTTAATTATAACTAATCTAGAAAGTACAGCTGGTTTGTGTTTAAGCACTATGAAGAAACCCAAGAACTGTTCATCAAAAACAAGAGAAACTATATATAGCAAAGCAATATCGTTGAATAAAATAGAACAATAACACCACCCACTAACAACAATAAGTGTGGGTTGAAGGGATAATGCCAAATAAGATATGGGCAGGAGACAAAGATTAATCTCTGTAATCTTTGCTATTGTTCCAGTTCAGCTCATTATACCAGGACAAAATTGCTTTCAGTTATCATTAATTGTGCAACACCCAATAATGGAACTTCACATTTTGACACATATTAGCAGAAGGACATTTTGGGGAAAATATAGAGTACATCTTGTGGATTATCAAATAGGAATCCATTAAACAATTTTAAATATTCATATAATGAAGGGATCATTAGGACTGTCAAAATCCCTCACTGATTTGGTGTCCTCCAAATATGTTGGATTATAATTTCTGCTAGGCCCAACCTCATCACCCATTGCTATGTTGCCTTCATAATTATTATCTAACATTTCAGAGGAGGCCTAGGTTAGGAGAGATGGTAGCAGAGCAGGCAATCATCCATTTTGAAGCATGACATTGCAATGGGTAAGCGGGTGGGCGAGTACTGTAAAAGTCTTTTTAAAAAAATAGTTTTCATTAAGTAAACATTAAAACATTGGACATGGTGCGACCTTCCTGGTTTTGTCATTTCCATACATATTTTAACATAATAACAGTTACATTTCCTACTCATCATATATTACAGCTTTAATATTATAAACACAATCCTCGTTTCTTATTTGTATATTTTCTGTTCTGACTCCTTTTCCTCATTTCCAACCATTGGTACATTTATTCCAGATTTGGTAATATTCTGTCTCACTTTTATCTTTAATTTCTAGTGACAATCTATCCATTTCTGCGCAGACCATTATTCTTTATTATCTCTTCTTCAGATGGGGTATCTCTATTTTTCCAATTCTGCGCATACACCAATCTTGCTGCTGTTATAACATGCAGCATTAAATATATCGATCCTTTACTACATTTCTCTTTCGTAATTCCTAATAAGAATAGTTCTGGCTTCAAATCTATTTTTTGATCTAACATCTCTTCCAACCATATTTTTATTTGACGCCAAAATTCCTTGGCTTTTGTACATGACCACCATATATGGTAAAATGATCCTACCGCTGAATTACATTTCCAACATTGTGGTGATATGTTCTTAGTCATTTTAGCTAACCTTGTAGGCGGAAGATGCCACCTGTAAAACATTTTATATTGATTTTCTTTATAGGCGGTGGCTAACGTTAATTTTCTGTTTCTATCCCATACTGTAAAAGTCTTGTAGGGAAAGGTATCATGTGGAAAGATTTTTTTAATCCCAGTTGGTTTAGAAAGCAAAGGACTTGATTGAAAATGTAAGCTTGAAAGTGCTATGTTACCTAACAAAATCAAAGTACTGAGCCCCTGTGATTTTCTCCTCTGCCTTCTTTGTTTTCCTCATTTGCTGTTTTATGATATCTCTCTCTTGTTTAATTGTGATTAAACTGGACATTTGTTTCTCTGAATTTCATTTCACCTTACTTTTATGTCCTAAATTGTTATTCAGCTGGTTGGATTTAAATGTTTACGTAGAGTCACACACAGCATTAGCTGTTGCCTGCCCAGTCTCCCACCCTCAGTGATAGACTCTGATGCTGGTACATTCACTTTGGCTTCTTTACAGCTGATGTCTGGAGCATTAAATGAAAGCATCTCTTTTATCACCGAATTCTTTTGCTTCTGAGCTCTTATTCTTATTCAGGTGCCACCTAGTTTGAAATACTTCTTCAAAAATGAGATACATTAAATAAAACAACCTCTATTCTCTCTCAGTCTCTCTCTCTCTCTCTCTCTCTCTCTCTCTCTCTCTCTCTCTCTCTCTCTCTCTCACACACACACACACACACACACACACACACACACACACCATGCTGAATAGTTAATTGCAACAATCACCAATATCTTTTTCACATTTATTTATTTATTTACTCATATACAACACTATGAAACTTGTAGGGGGTATTTCATGGGTTCAATTATTCATTCAAGAAAAACCCACTTGCGGCCAATCTACTTTAGCTTGCAGCTAAACAAATCCAACATCTTGGAATAAACCTTCCTATATCATTAGATAATGGGCTGGGAGAAAAACCACTGAATATTTATTTGGGATATATTAGGGACATTCCTATTCAAGGACATAGATTTTTTAAAAAATATATATTATTTGGGAAGGAGGATAGAAAAAAAGGCTTGTGAGAGAAGAAAATTAAATTTTGTTTGAACCCATAATGAATGAAAAGTAGTCAAACTTTTAATAATTCAAATATACAATTATCCAAATGAATTGAGTTTCAGCCTCTTTTGGTAACCAGAAAAGGATTTTATCTATGGCCAAGTTCAAGGATTTAAAAGTTGTTACCTTAAGAAAACCACAGAATACTACTGGGGGCTGAAAGTACCACTACAACGTCATCTCCCATGCAAGTCTATGAAACAAATTGCTCTTTTGTGCTTAGGCTAAACCTCACTGGTGAAATAGTAATAATCTAGTGCTGGTGTTGTTCTTACTTTTCAATATGACTACCTAATACACATGACAAGAAATGAGAGACAATTTATGCTACTAACAAAACTGATACTTTTCAATTGGAGTTGTGTGTTTTGCATTTAAAAGGATTCAGCCTAATTTTATTTATTAAATTTAGACAACGCACATCTCGCTATCATCAGACTAATCTACAAAAATCTCTTAGATAACAGACAGTGAAAGTCTGTCATCATTCACAGCATCTTTTTTAGGGTCAAACAGGGGAAGAAAAGATGAGGTAAATAAGATAAAATTCCTATTCTTCTATTTCTGTGATTTTCTTTCTCGCTTTTTTTAATCCCTGCAAAATTCAGCCCATCTTAGATCTAGATTTCTGAAAGAAAAAGAATGCAATATATCAGCTAGTTTTCTAGATTTCACTTCCAGAATTGGCCATCTTTAAACTGTGCTTTACAATAGCACAATTGTTTTATTCACGCCTGCTAAGTCTCTGAAGGTGGAATGGACAGATCAGCTTACGGTAACTCTAAGGCAGCAAGAAATGTTTACCATGCTCTCGAGACATGACTAATCAGGAAACAAACTGACAGAGTTAAAATGCAGCTTGTGTGTAAATTTTCTGAAAGGATGAAATTATATAACACTGAAGCTGAAATACATCCAAGTCAAAAGAAAACAGCAATCGTATGCCAGACATTGAAAGGCCCCCGTCGGTCATTAGCGTATAATAAGTTATTCAATTACAAAATAGATAGTTGCACAATTCATCCAATTGTAAATAGAACGCTTTTATTACTTTTTTTTTTAAAAAAATCCATTTTAGCCCATAAGAACGCTTTTATTAATTTTTTTTTAAAAAAAATCCATTTTAGCCCATAAAAAGACTTTAATTTTAGTCATAGAAGCAATTAAGCTGTTGTTGTTTACCAAAATACTTTTATTGTGTCTTTCTCTGTGCAGATTATACTTCTCATATACTAATTGGATAGTTGCCAATGTCTTTCGTCAAATCAGCATACAGTATTAAGGAGTTTGAAAGAGCACGTTCTCTTTTCCTGTTTTATATTGTAAAAAACTATAGTACTTTCCCTTTTGTTCATTTAGGAGTCATGAACTCATAGGTTTCATCAAGCACTTAAGTGGGGATATGGAATAAGGGCAATCCTAGCTATATATCATACTCAGCTACAGTGTATTTTTAATTCTGTATTTATGATGGAAATTTGTTTTTAATTTACATTAAATTTGTTCGCTTGGAATCATTTGCTGATATGCGCAGCCGTATAACATGAATAACTAAATACAGACAGAAGATAATATTAAGGTGAAATGTATACGGGTAGTCCTCGACTTACAACCATTTCTTTTAGTGATCATTCGAATTTACAACAGCACTGAAAAAAGTGACTTATGACAGTTTTTCATACTTATGACTGTTGTAGTATCACCTTCTGCGACCCTCTGACAAGCAAAGTCAATGGGGAATCCAGATTCACTTAACAACCATGTTACTAACTTAACAACTGTAGTGATTCACTTAACAATTGTGGCAAGAAAGGTTGTAAAATGGGAGCAAAACTCACTTAACAACTGTGCTCAATTGTGGTTGTAGGTCGAGGACTACCTGTGTACAGATTGTGTAAAACATAAGCCTAACAAAGATACAGAGAATAATGTAAACTATTATTTTAAGAAACTTACTGGAATTGTTAATGATAATTATAATATTCTAAACAGGAACTATTTTTTTGCATTTTTCTTGGGTAGGTAAGCACATTTTCAATATAGTAGGCTATGATCCCCCATTAATATTATTTCTAAGAATAACTTTGGGCCATTGTAGTCTTTTAGGAAATGAAAAATGATAATGATATGTTTTACTTTTTCCTCTCTGTCTCCCTCTATATCTAAATAATAGGGAGTTCATAAAACAGCAATAGAAGACATTTTTGTGCTCATCAGGGCCTTTAGCTAAACATACTAGCCAACTATATTTTAACCAACAATCGGAACCAATAGCAAAATCTGAATATGTCTTTTCATATTGTCTCAATGCTTCAAGGATTGTACTACAAATGACCATACAGTTTACCTTCCCCCCCCCCCCAAATCACTTCAGTGCTGACTTGTTCCAATGCCTTTATAACACTTAATTTGGCTCATTATCCTGGTATCATTTTGCCCAACATTTTCCAGCTCAGTAAAATGATATGAATTGAAGTGGGGAAGCATACATCATAAGTTACCATATAAGGTACACAGAAATAGACAGAAAAAAATGATATTGACAGAATGATATTAGGAAAGTTATGCAAACTATCAAAACAAAAGGCTTGATTTGGATTGTTTTTACTAGCAGCAAAACAAGACAGCAATTTTTCACCATTCATACAGAAAGTAGCTACACAGTTCAATCAATTTTTAATATTGGGAACCACAATTGCTGGTTGGCTTGGGGCCCCGAAGGGTGCACTCACCACTGGAGCTGGTTTATTGAGTAAGAAGACCTGATCCCCATGTCATCTGTCTCTTGCTTCTGGTTTTTTGCATCATTTTTAAATTAATCTGTGTAGTTTTAAAAAGTTTAGAACTGTTTAGCCAGCTTGCGAAGGCAGGCAAGCGGAAGGCCACGGGGACACTGGGAAGGCCGCGTGGAAGGCAGGAAAGCATGTCGGGGCTGCGGAGAAAGGAATAGGCTGCTACCTCCCTTCCCCGCCACCCTGACATGCTTTCCTGCCTTCCACGTGGCCTTCCGTTTGCCTGCCTTCGCAAGCTGGCTACGGGGAAACCGGGAAGGCCGTGTGGAAGGCAGGAAAGCATGTCGGGGCTGTGGGCCGTGGGGAATGGAGTAGGGAAGGCAGGCTGGGATGGTGGGGGGGGCAGGGGTCACGACTTTGCAGGCTTACCTGGCAGGCAGATCAGGGGCGCAGTGCTTCAGGCAGGCAAGCTACATAGCACAGACTGGGCGGGGCAGGGCAAGCGAGCGGCGAGCAGCAGACCAGTTCAGGGGCGTGGCCAGCCAGCCATCACTACCGGCTTGGCAAACCACCTGCGGCCACCGCTACCGATCTGCCCGATCCGGTCCGAACCGGGAGCATTTCACCCCTGGCCATGTGGCATATAAAATACTGACCTCCAACAAAAGAAGTGACAGGAATGCAACAAGAGTAATGGAGAACTGCTTGCTTTGTTTCTCTGCATTGTTGCCTGGGATTATGGCTTCATAACAATAGCACTTAGACTTATATACTGCTTCACAGTGCTTTACAGCCCTCTCTAAGGGGTTTACAGAGTCAGCATCAATCAGCCCCCAACAATCTGGGTCCTCATTTTACCAACCTCGGAAGGATGGAAGGTTGAGTCAACCTTGACTAGTCAGAATCGAACTCCTGGCTGTGGGCAGAGTTAGCCTACAATACCACATTCTAATCACTGTCTGAAAACTGCCAACTAGAAAACTGAGATCTCCTTGAACCGTAGGTCTTTTACTTGATATGAATAGGACTGAGTATTACTACATGGAAAAACTCAGCATATAAAATTTCTGAATCCTAACCGTATCAAATATTATTCATTTACCTCTATCTCTTTTTTGGGAGGGGGGGGGGAGATTTTAAATGCTGTTCTTCGAGTTAAAAAGAAATTGCCTTGTTTCTGTAGGTGTTTCTAAATGGCAATGAATTTTGACTATAAGTCATATCTTTTAATTTTATTCTTCAAACATGACCTTTAGAGAGATCATGTTGATCCCCTGGGCTAAAACATTCCCTCAGTGCTTAAATGATCTGAAGGCCCCCAAACTCCATTGAAATAAATCCCAATTAGATATCCATTAACAACTGTAAAAAGATCACTGGGTCCATTACCAGCAGCCTTAAGACATTTTAGCTCTAATTTTTTAAAACAAAATCTCCCATCTTCCACTTATTTATCTCTTTAATCAGCACAAAGAAAAGCCTACATCACATTTCAATATCATCAATTTAACTGCAGCACTCTTCAGGATGTTTGATTATATTTTGGGTTTTCTATATTATTTCAAAAATATTTTACAAAGATATATTTGAGAAACAGATACATTGAAGCAGAACAGGCCCAAAAGATTTTTCCTTATTTTCATGCATCATGCCAAAGGAGTCTAGCATGATATTGGATGGTTCTTGCAGACTGGTTTTATGCTATGCACAATAAGAACCAACCAAGGGATGTAACATGCCACACATATCAAGTCTAATACTTCTACCAAAATCCTTTTCCTTCAGTTTAATACTCTACAGTTTTAGGAAACACAATCCCTCCACTTAAAAATCACAGAATGACTTCATATAGTTATATCGTTCACTAGGAGTCAACCACCATGTTCCATATTCAATAGCCAGATGTTGTCACATGCCAAAGATTATTTCCCCACCACTAACTTAGAGTGTCAGGTACAGTAAGGACATGATTTAGACCACTATAATGAAGACTAGTGATGCTATGAAAATACAAAAGCCCCCTGCACAGAAATGGTGAAACTAAGACCATTATGCTTGTACTTATATATTCACAAACATGTTTATACTCTGTTTATACTTTGTTTGTAATCATATATACGCTTGACAAATAAATAAATAAAATAAATAAATAGAATATGCAATATGGTGAATGAAGGACTGAGTAATCAAAGCTCCAAACTGCATAGCCATTTCACCTCTTTTCTTTTGAGATTCTGAAAGAACACTAATAGCCTTATACCTGCAACATGCCTGTTCTGCAGATGTAGTGGGGTGGACTGATGATAGTGAGCAGAGACGGTCCCTCAGATTACCAGGTCCTATGTCATGAAGGGCTTTAAAGGACCTTGAATGCAGTTCATGGAGCAGAGGTATAACATGAGTTACTCTAGGATGGAGTGTAATATATCAGTCAGGCAGAGGTGGGTTCCTCCCGGTTCGGACTGGTTCGCTCGAACTGGTAGCGACCCGCTGGTGATGTCACAGTGATGTCACGGATCCGGTTCAGTCGGTGCCAGTCCGTGGGCACCGCCATCTCTTTTTTTTTGAATTTTTTGGATTTTTTTTATTTTTATTTTTTTGAATTTTTTTTCCGTTTTTTTTTCTCTTCTGCGCATGCGCAGAAGCCAAGTTTTCGGCACTGTACATGTGTCACCATCTTGTTTTCGGGTTTTTTGGAGGGGGGGAATTTTTTGGATTTTTCGGCACTGCGGCCACGAGGCGCGGCCACGTGGCGCAGGAGGAAGTGAACCGACAGCGAGTTAGAACCCACCCCTGCAGTCAGGGCCCTGACATTTGATAAATTCTTTATGTATTGCAAGAAAGGTTTTTTATTTATTTTTTCAATCAGAGGAAAATACTGACCTTAAACCTATTTAGTATGTGAGGAAGCAGTTCTTCTCTGGTCTCTTTTTTAAATGAACCCCTGACCATGTTTGAATAAGCATAACCTATCATCCGGAGGAAGATAAAAATAAATACTATATGCCAGAGTTCCCCAATCTTTTTGACTTTGTGGACTGGTGGTGGGGGAGAGGGCACATGCAGCTCACACACACATGTTCACCCGCTGCTCATGTGAGTGGGGATGCACATACGTGTGTGCTTGCCCACCACTTCAGCGACCCAGTTCTGAAAGGCTCAAGACCTGATAGTAGGCCACGGCCCGGGGTTGGCGACACCTACTATATGCCATTGTCCAAAATGCTGAACTCTAAGTTCTCCAGAATTATTTTCTGGAGCTAATCTCTACAAAAGGACTTAAAGCATTGTAAAATGATACTTCCTATGCTTATTTTTATTAAGCAGTCTAGAGGAATATAGTGTTTGATATTGAACACCACTCTGAGAAACTACTATAGATGACTTAGAGTCTTCCAGTCACTAAGACAAATGATCCATATTACTCTATCAAGCAGTGCATTATGTTGCACTGGAAGCAGCAAATGAAAATATTTTTCCATATTGATATTTAAGAAATATTGATATTTGTTAAATTACAGTACATTCTGATTTGACACCTAGGGGCTGTTTGTACCCAAATCTCATGAGTTTCATTCTTTTTCAAAAATTATTGCTTCTGCTATGATTACAGTTTCAATGAAATTACATTTAAATGAAAACTACTATTCTTTCACTATACTGTACAAAATGAGTATTCTGTAATATCTTCTGTGTTCACTAGATTGGTTCTATATTGTGCAACATTTACAAGCAAATGGCACTTATTGTTTGCATGGTTAACACCTAAGCAACTGCATATATATTTATTTATGGAAAAGTTTGTGTGATGATATCACAGAAGTTTATTCTGGTGAACTAGTTATCACATTTATAAAAGATGTTCTTGTGTATTATTTTTTGTTGAGGTTCCCATTATTCCTATTCAGTTATCAGTCCTTGGCTGTTAAATGACTTCTATGTTTATTTCCTTCTTGCAAACAAGGTCTTTTATGTAACATGTAATACAACATATAGTAACATATAATGCTGTGAAGCTTTATTGCCTAGCTTCAAAACGGCAACAGGGAATCTACATTGAAAAATAAGTCTTGGTGCTCTACAATATTTCCTTATGGGAGTGGATTTGGGTTTGAAGAGATTTTTGGTCTTTCCTTCCTTATTTTGCATTTTTTTGCTGGGCAATGGCTGCCATAAATTGAAATTCTGTTATCGGTTTATTTGTGCAAATCATAGTTATTTTGACCAAAATTGATCATAAACGCATTCTGATTTTATTCTTTATTATTTTTTAAAATACACTTTGTAGAATTATCCATCTTTTAATCAGCTATGACAGTAAATGAAGAAACTCAGGAAAAGCACTCAAGCTTTAAAAGGCATGTTATCTCAGAGCTCATAATTGACTTTGTAGAGAGAGTGATTTCCTTTTCCCAGAAATACTTATTGGTTTCATCATAGGAATTTTTTTAGTCTTATTTGTTGGTTGCCACATATAGTGATGGATGTTGCTTCTGAAACATAAAATCTACTATTTAACCTTCCTAACATCTTCCAGAAGAGTGTCTGACAAGTATTTGTGAATCAGGGCCTGGCGAATCCAAAATTTAATAAATATAATAAAAACTGTAGGTAGGTCCTGTCTTTAGAAAGCTTCTATAACTCAAGACACCAAATCATGCAGATTAAGTTAACAGAATCTTGATTTCTCTATGTTACTATCAGATAGTTAGGAAATGATCTACATGTATAACAAGAATTTCAAAGCCATAATGCAGTGGTTAGAGTGCAGTACTGCAGGCTACTTCAGCTGACTGCTAGCTGCAGTTCGGTGGTTCAAATCTCACCAGGCTCAAGGTTGACTCAGCCTTCCATCCTTCCGAGGTGGGTAAAATGAGGACCCAGATTGTTGGGGGCAATATGCTGACTCTGTGAACTGCTTAGAGAGGGCTGTAAAGCACTGTGAAGCAGTATATAAGTCTAAGTGCTATTGCTATTGCTATGATAGAGAATGATAGGTTAACTGATGTTGACATATCTGAAGTATCCATTTTGGAAAGGCTGCAACCAAACATTAAAACAAACTACATATATAGCCTTCTCTACTTTCATTGCTTTATCCCCCAAAACATTTGTTTCATTTCTTGAATTCTTCCTGACTAGAACTCAGGCACCGTTTATATGCATGCAGAAAAATAAAGTCATAATGTGGAGATCAAATAAATGATGCTACTTTTAAACTAACTTTTGTCATTTGCTTTTTTTGTTTTTGTTTTAATTCTTGGGGACAGAGAACTCTGCACAGAGGCAACAAACATAAGCAGGAAAAACTCTTAGCCCATTTGTATGCATACATTCCTACTTTCAAGGTAGAAATTTCATTTCTTTTAATGGAAAGAGGTATTTTGCAGAATTTTGTCTTCTACCTCCAGCACTTTTAAATGGTCTTCTCCAACTTAATAGATCTACAGATATTTTAGTTTCCCTTCTGTTTGACCTAGACATTAGAAAGCTAAAATAGGGTTACCATACATCTGCAAAAAGAAAAAGACATTTTTCTTTTTGTCCTCATGTCCTCATCCAACAGGTATAGCCTTAAAATGCAAAAATGTGCAGCTCTTAGCTTCCTGAGCAGCTTTTCTCTGCAGTGAAGCTCTTCCCTAATAAATACTAAGCACAAGCTAACAAGCTCTGCTCTGTAACCTTGATTATTACCCACATTTCTGCAATTGAAAACCAGTCTTTTTGATAATGAAAAAAGTAATTTTATATACATTTGGATCTCAGCACTTTTTTTGTAGTTTTTCCACTGTTATGTTTGTTGTGTATGCCAAGGAAGTTTAATAGTGCGTTCTTCTTTATAGTTATTTGTTCTCCTTTCCAATTGTCCATGTTCTCATTTGCTTGTTTATATATCTAGTAACTAGAAATGAATATTTGTAAAGTGGGACCAAATGCTGCTCATTCATGACCATCCTTCTATCCCCTTGTTAAGCAAATATTTGCCTGCTGCTTTGCATTAGTCTAGAGGCAGAACGGAAAGAAAGCCATAATACATATTTGAAATCTAGGCTCATGCACCTCAGATAAAATCTTTGCTCAATTATTTTATTGTTTTTCTACTCTTCTAGTGGAATTTCTTTTTAAAATGTTGATTCTGAGCTGGTGTTGGTTCATGATGTGACATGAATGATGACTGCAGGGTTAAAAAAACCATATTCCAGCCATACAGTATCTGCTATTTGATTATGTTGCCTTCTCTGTTTCTACATGTAAATGGAGAAGTAGTTTACTGAGAGAATCTTAAAATAAGAACCTATAATATAAGCAGTGACATGGATAGCAAACTGCTTCTGTTCTTATAAAGATGAGACTCTTACAGGGCCCCTTAACTCCCCTTTTGCATTAGCTATTTAATGGATTAAAAGCTCAATTAGGACATCAGCTTTCTAATGAGGCATGGGTAAATTACACCAACTTGTTGATAGAATCTCTAGATAAGAATACTGCTGCTAATCCAATGGCCCAATTAGATAACTTTAGTCTAGATTTAATGATGCTATGAAGGTCCAATTTAAACAATGTTGTGTTGTGTTTTGGATTAAATACCAGACTGTTGTAGAAAGCAATATATACTGTATAATGACTATCCCACAGCTATAAAAGGCACCTGAGTGGGTACCAATATGCCCACAATTAGCTGACGTATTGATGCCAAATGCATTTGATGTCATAATTTCCTGCCAATGTCAAGACTGTCATGTTTTACTTTGGAACTATTCTGGTTATAATTTTAAAGGAGAGAGGGAGGGAGGGAGGGAGGGAGAGGGAGAGGGAGAGGGAGAGGGAGAGGGAGAGGGAGAGGGAGGGAGGGAGAGGGAGGGGGAGAGAGAGAGAGAGAGAGAGAGAGAGAGAGAGAGAGAGAGAGAGAGAGAGAGAGGATGATGATGATGATGGTGAAGATGATGACGATGAATTGTCTGCCAAGTTGCTTATCTGTTTGAATACAAAGGACAGAAGTATCATTTAAATGTACCAGAAGATAGAGCCAGTTGAAACAAGTTCAGTATTTCAGACTGAGTTTGCTATAGTTGTTTCAACTGGCTCTATGGCTCAAATGTACTCTGCTGGTACATTTAAATGATACTTTTGTACTTTGTATTCAAGCAGATAAGCAACCAGGCAGACAAATCATCGTCATCTTCTTCTTCTTCATCATCATCATTATCATATATATCTTCCCCCACTCTCATAAGCTATTTGTATTCATTAGACTTTTTTGGGGTCTTAAAATCAATACAAATTCACCTAAAGCCTTACCAAAATGTCCCAATATCGAAACATGCTGAATAAGTAAAGTTTCCACACTTATAAGAGACTTGGGCTAATGCTATTTTAGATCTCTGTTGGAAATGGTTTGAACCTCCAACTCAATATAATAAGTATCTAAATGTGTGCTATGAAAGGAGTCACGGATTAATTCTCATAAAATTTCTTTGTTACATCATGACATGTTTCTGTTAATTGCTTTTAAATATTGACCTATGAACTCCACCTGAGAAGCTGCCTATCTCTAGATCTGCCTTTTCCAAAAATGATGCTCATAGCAGAACCATTTTTCTCTACCTAAAATCAACATTTCTGGAAACTCTTGCTGAAGAATAAGATTATCTTTTCACAAGCTTTTCTAGGCTCAGAACATTTGTATGCAATTATAAAAGATATCCACTTCTTTCTGATCAAGTGATAGGGCATGTGAGCTGCTGCTGGCAAATAATAAAAACAGACTATTTTCTCTCGTTGCCAAGGCCAGCATGAACCGCTGTTCAGATTATGTGGTAGAAATGTCCTTTCAAAGTTATTTGAAAGCAACGCATTGACTGTCTCACTAAGAAATAGTTAAGAGCCAAGTAACATTGTTAGTTTCATAATAATTTATTCCCTTTGTTGTTAAAAATATGTGGAATTTTTCATCCTCTCCATCATAATTGATTTAACAAAAATCTCCATTGACAAATTGATTTTTCTGAACCTGCCAAGTTCCTACTGCACACTTAAGATGAAACAATCTTTAATTTATTCCTACCAGTTAATCCCAACAAACCTCTCAAGCAGCTGGTCTCTATCAGCATAATCATTATAACAATAGCAGCATGACCTGTTTGTAGACAGATTGGTAAAGTGAGTTCTCTGTTGCTTGAACATGTACCTGACTTTAACAGAATGGTTTCATTTGTTGATTATGAGATGACTCCTTAAGGAATTGGCCTTTTTGTGAAAGACATTCAAACAGATTATGAGGTTAGTAAATACCTGTATTGCAATACTGACTTTTTAAATATCACTGTTGGGCAGATTGGTAAATAGATCCTAGAACAAATAGTATCTTTTTATTTTCTTCCATCTTATCACCTAGTTGTCTGCTAAAGTCAACCTAATAATAAAACTAATAATTGATAGATTTAATATTTTTTTTTTCATTTTTAAGGTTCGGGACAAAGCCAAATCTTTTAAATGTGATTGATATTTGCTAATATCTGAAGAGCTAGGCTTAAATCACATTTGAAAATAACAGTATCCTAAAGTTGTTCCTTATCTCTGTTCTGAACAGATGAAAATTGTAAGCCAAAGATGGTTATCTTTTCAAATATAGCCAAACATACAACAAAAAGCAACAAGACAAATGATATAGAATGGAATAGAACATCATAATCTAAAATGTTATATTTTTATTTTTTCCCTTAGCGAGTAATATATCAAACGTTGTATAGAAATTATACATTTCTACAGTTCATAAACATCTGTTTCTAGCCATGATGATATTAAAGTGAAAATATGTGCATTGTGACATAATGGTACAGACCAGGGGTGAAATTCAGCAGGTTCTGACAGATTCTGGAGAACCGGTAGCGGAAATTTTGAGTAGTTCGGAGAACCGGCAAATACCACCTCTGGCTGGCCCCAGAGTGGGGTGGGAATGGGGATTTTGCAGTATCCTTCCCCTGGAATGGGGTGGGAATGGGGATTTTGCAGTATCCTTCCTCCAGGAGTGGGATGGAAATGGAGATTTTGCAGTATCCTTTCCCTGCCACACACACACCAAGCCACGCCCACAGAACCGGTAAGGAAAAAATTTGAATTTCACCCCTGGTACAGACTCTCCCTTTCATATTGCATTGCAATATCACACACAACTACATAAGGAACAGAGTCTGCATCATAATTCATGTTTTGTCACTTGTACCTGCAAGATGGATCAAGATCAAGATATATGTAGGTATTTTTTTATTCAATTTATATTGAATATTTTTTGTAGTTTTGTATCATGGCCATATTGGATTCAGCTTTGAGTCTTACATCTCTATTCAATTAGTTTTTACATACTAAAAGTAGAATCTGACCCATTGCTGATATTCACCTTATTGAAGTGAAGATATGAACTATGCACAGACTGCTAACAAAGTGCCAAAGTCTAGTTAAATATTCAAAGATTGGATAGAGATTGGATGGAAACAGGCTCTTTGATCTGACATGTGTTCACTGAATGTCTGAGCTTCCTATTTGTGCTGCATTGTGGCACTGTCTTCATTCTCAGATGAAGCCCAGCAACATCCCAGAGGACCAATTCCATTGTGCAACAGGATAGAAAGAAGCAATACTGAAAATAAATATTCTAAATGAGGATGATGAAGCTGTGTAAAAGATGTGTCTTCAGGGAATGGCTTTCTTAAGAGAAACTTTCAGAATAGCAGCTTCTTAAATTAGGAATTAAAGTTGAACCATATGTCATTATTTTACAGGAGTAGAGTAATTAAATTCTTAGTGGCTAACACCAGTATTTATTTATTATTTATTAAAATTTTATCCCTTGCATTTCTATACTGGCAAGTAACTAACAATATTTTAAGTCATTGAATACACTATTTTTATACTTGAACATACTATTTGTCACTACGTTCATTTTGATTTGTCAGCAGGACTCTTATTCTGAAATGACACTGTATACTGATATGAAGTTCTCATGTGATACCTGTACTGCACATGTGTTAATCTTTCCTTTGTTCTCTTTGTTCTTCACCATGTAGACACAGACTTAGGTGTTCTTATTTTTGTTATGCAAATATATTACTTTTATTCTTTCCTGGACTCCGGTCTTATTCATGAGGATTGAGGGCAGGGAAACAAGATCATGTCACCTCTAATTATTTTTCTCCGCAACATGGTAGCAGAGGATGGTTATCTTTATTGCTCTAATGTTTCCCCGCTCGTCATTCTCAGATAGCCGGCCAGGTTTGTTAGCCAGATTTATTAGCGACCGAGGAACGCTGATTAATCACTGCAAGAATGACCAAAAGAAAGAAAAAGAAGAAACGTCGTACTGATATCTACACGCCGCCCGAATCTGAGAGTGGATGTCAAGAAGAAGATTTAATAAGGTCAGTGTGTCCAAGCACGAGCACCCACAAGGCTTCTGAGGAATCTGGGGGAGCTGGACAACCTGACACAGAGCTGGATAG
>QLTV01003387.1:728629-741140 GCA_003457575.1 Thermophis baileyi | reverse complement strand
ACCATTACCAGCAGCGCAGCATGAATACCTGCGTGAGATGATGTGCCTTAAGTGATGTTTTGATGGATAGCTGATATTCGCCCTACTGGCAAAGAAGGGGTTTGTCACTACGTTCATTTTGATTTGTCAGCAGGACTCTTATTCTGAAATGACACTGTATACTGATATGAAGTTCTCATGTGATACCTGTACTGCGCATGTGTTAATCTTTCCTTTGTTCTCTTTGTTCTTCACCATGTAGACACAGACTTAGGTGTTCTTATTTTTGTTATGCAAATATATTACTTTTATTCTTTCCTGGACTCCGGTCTTATTCATGAGGACTGAGGGCAGGGAAACAAGATCATGTCACCTCTAATTATTTTTCTCCGCAACACTATTTGTACACTGTCTTCTGGATTTCCCCTCTACCCCCAAGGTTTAAACACTTTAACAAACAAACATGTAGAATTAGGACTTGGAAAAGCAAGAATTTCTGGTAAGTGTTGTGCTTCATTCCCAGAACAATCTGCATGCAGAAAGTTTTGCTTGTTTTTGGTTCCAATGGCCAAGGCTGAAGAGGACCTCATAGTAGCAATGATCCCCCAGGATGGATTAAAAGGGCCAAAGTCAAATAGGTGTGCTAAAGTATAGACTTAACGTACCCATTTTTCTGATTACTTCAGTAAAACACAATAAAAATCAATAACATTATTTAGTTTTGCTACCAATTTTCAGAAGCATGTTCTAGGATTCACAACTGGCCAATAAAACATTGGACCCCAAATTGGATTTCTTCCCCCAACTAATGCACTAAAGATTATCAAAAGAACAAAACAAAACATCAAACAGTGAATTCAAAATGCATAATGACAGTGGCAAAGATAATCAAATTATGTTCATTCCTTCCTTCCTTTCCCTGCGCATGTCAGCTGTGCTACCTCATCCTAGCAAGCAGTGGTAGTGGTGAGAAAGTCTGTGTTTCTGGAAGGGATAAGCAAAGAATATATTGGGAGAATGTGTGTATAAACCCAAAGTACGAACTTATCAGCTGTTCAGTTAAACCAAACAAGCACCTATATCACGAAACAGATATAGGAAGATGCTGGAGGCATCACTTTAGCATCAACAACAAAGACAGTTCAGTTCAGAATGTATTTACAGCCTCAGAAAATAACAGCAAAGGCATAATTTCATACTGTGTGGGAGAAAGCAATGGTAAAACACTCCTGATATTTTATCAAGAAAACCACATGGACCAACAAGATAAAGTGATTGATGATGTAGTGCTGGATGATGGGCCCCTTAGGTCAGATGGCAGCAACATGCTACTGAGGAAGAACTTTCAGAGTATTACAGATGTTTACGCCACAGCTAGATTAAAGCTTTCCTCTCAGCTAGTTGATGGCGTTGCCATTCAATAAAAGAAAATCCAAAGCTGCAAAGACATATGGAAAATCCGACGCTGTAAAATATGGAGCATAGAATCATAAACGTGAGAAAGCTTAGCATAGCGAAAGATTAAATGAACTGCCTGACATTCTTAGGTATCAGTGAAATGAAATGGATTGGAATTAGACACTTTCACTCAGAAGATCATGTTTACTACTCAGGACATGAAAAACAAAGAAGAAATGATGTTACTTTCATAATCAGGAAGGATATAGAAAGGACAGTACTTGGGTACAATGGAATGAATGATTATAATGTACCGTAGTCTTTGTGAACACTCCTGTAATATGATGGCTATCCAAGTTTATGGTCTGGTCCCTGATCCAGAAAAAGAAGAGATTGATTAGTGTTATGTTCAATTCAATCTGAAATTAATGGATTATAGAAGCAACATGTGTTAGTTATAGTTGCACTCTGGAATGTCAAGGTTGCAAATATTAAGGAACAAAAGCTAGTTGGACTAGAGAGAAGGAGAACTACTTGTCAGTTTTTTCCACTTGATCATTGGTAACAATTAGAATAATGCCTAAACAATTTGATTGCGTTCTCTCTCTCTCTCTCTCTTTCTCTCTCTCTCTCTCTCACACACACACACACACACACACACACACACACACACAGAGACACACAGACACACACACACACACAAACACACACACACCTACCTACCTATCTATCATCCATCATATATCTATCAAATTTATGTGGCACCTGACTCTGGGCAGTAGAAGAGTTCAGTAATAACAGCAAAACCATGACCAGTTCTGGTTGTGGAACAAATCACAAACTGGTTATTTGCAAATTTCAAATGAAGCTAAAATGGAATAACAAAGCCAACTATTTTCTGGCATATGACTCCCACTCAGCTGACAAACAGAACACCAGGAATCACTTAACCTCATTAATAGAGATCCCAAGGAATTGGGGAAATAAAGATGTTTTTAAAGATGAATGTGAAAACAGACTGTCAAACTGCATATAAGTACAAATTGGTTGAAGTAAAGGGAAGAGGGGAGAGGAGGGGAAGGGAGGGGAGGGGAGGGGAGGGAGTGGAAGAGAACGGAATGGAATGGAATGGAATGGAATTCAGCAAGGTTTCTCTTCCCTACCACAATTTGCTCTTCTAGCACAGAGAGAGAGACAGAGAGAGAAGAGAGAGAGAGAGAGAGAGAGAGAGAGAGAGAGGGAGGGGAAGGGGGGGGAAGGAGAGAGAGGGNGAGGAGAGGAGAGGAGAGGAGAGGAGAGGAGAGGAGAGGAGAGGAGTATCAGCCAGGAACTTAACAGATTTTCAGACTGTTAAAAGAGACAAGAAGCAGAATTAAACAGCATCAATAAAGACAATGAGGACAGACAGCCACTGAAAAACAAGGAAAATCTTTTCACAAGATCTCTGTCTTTTAAAAAGTTTTGTTTAAACTGAGGCACAAATATATCTCTCTCCAGATCTCAACTATAAGTCTCAGCATCCCTCATCAATTTCTTGTTGATGCTACTGGTAGTTGTAATTTATTGACATCTGGAACACTGGAAGTTCGCCATTCTTGAATAACAAGGAATTTGAGTGGAGTTTACATGAATAACATAGGAGAAATGAGGAATTGAAATGTTGGCAATAAAAAAGAATCTAAGTGGTTAGACTTTTAATTATAAAAATTAGCCAAACTTAATAAAAAGTTTATGAACTTTGAAAATTTATAAACTTAGTCCCTATCTTCATTTCCCTATTCCAGCCACAAACCCAAACTCCCTTGTTTTAAAATACACACACAGAGGGAGACACACCCCACAAAAATTAGCGTACCACTTCAGGAATTCAGTCCATTGGCTAGTAGTTTTATTGTACTTTACAGATTTCTCTTACATAAACTCTGAGCAGTGAATAGTGAAAAATCCTGGGGGAAGGGGGAGTGTTGCAATGAAGATTGGTTATCTCTGAGAGGATAGCAGATGCTAGAATTCTCTTATTGCTATTGATGTATCATGCTATTACAAAACAAATACTTTAAGCCCCACTTTTGGCCTATCTGTTTTGCATTTTAAGTAGTGTTCCAGTTAAGACTGTATTAAAAGACCAGGTTGGACCCACACAAATCAGTAGCTTTTCTAAAGCAACACAATGTTTTCCAAAATGATTGAGCAATGCTATTGAGGATTAATAAGCTTTAATAATAGATTTTCCTACCCTAATCATGTCTCCTGTCCCCAATGCAATAATTAGACTCTTGATTTCTATCATCAGGACTGACATGTTCAATGGTTCTATATTCAGAATCCTAACAGTTGCTCAGTACTTGATCTTAAAGTGTTTCTCCTCCTATTTTAAAGTTAATTTTCTCAAGCCTTATGCTAACCCTCTGATTGCAGGCAAATCTGCCACTTTTTTTCTCCATAATTACCCTTAAATTGTGCACCGTGGGCTCTGCTGAATGCATTTCAGACACATTCTTTGGCAACCAGACTTTGTGCTCTGTTAAAAAACAATCATTAATCTGCTTGCCACTCTGCACTTGAAAAGACACAATTGTTTTTTATTTGCTGAAATACAGAGAAAAGTGGTTCAAGAGTGGAGAAGAATCAAGCTGATTGCAAAATATGAGACAGTGAAGCCACCAGAGTTTTGTTTGCATTGTGGTGGTGAATCATTAGGAATGGAAAGTTAATATGGCATATGATATACTTTTTTGGGGCAAACAATGCCATCATGCCTCTAATTAGCCAGTTAATATGATCTTCGTGAAGGAATATCTGCTAGATTGTATGAGGTCCTATTTCAAACTGCACTGATCCAGAAGAGTAATGTTGAGATGAAATGTAAAATCAGTATCAGGGTGCAAGAGAATTCAGAAAGGAGAAATGAAAATTGTGTCAGCAATACATGATTCAGAATTATGATGATGGGAGACACTAATTACAAAGATCTATATCTCTGTTGGAGGTAATTTCCATACATGCATGTCAAACTGGGAGATAGGGAGAATGTATTCATATAGGCATATTATTATCATATAAATGTCCAAACTGGATACAATTCATATGGAAAAAAAGCACAAAAAGGAAAAAAACCTCAAAGGGAACACACACACACACACACACACACACACACACACACACACACACACACACACACACGACAAAAATGAACATGAAAACATCACTGCATACTACTTTGTTTATTCTATAAACAAACCGATGCAGTCATAAATAAAAATGAACATATAAATTGGAAAATGAGAAAGTGAACAAAACTGCAAGTGATAGATTTGCCTGTCTTTCATAAGTCAGGATTAAATACCATGTGAAGAATTAGAAGGCAAATACAAGATAGAGCCAGAACTAAATAGCTAGGATGATAGCAGAAGTCAGGATGAAAGTAGAACTGAAACTGTGAAGTTTAAGAAGAATCAAAAGTGAGAATATAAGAATAAGAATTTGAAGCTAGATATGAATTAGGGCTGTGCAAATCTTTGACTTGGAATTTCAGTTCAAAGGAATTTTGACTGAATCAAAGTTTTAGTATGAACTGATTAATGATTCAATGAGACAAAACAAATCAGATGTCTTCAAATTGATAAAAGATTTAATGGATTTTGTGCATGGACACTCACAATTTTATCCATTTGAATTCTATAATAAATTAACTTTACTGACAATCTGAATTTTGAATCATAAATTGAAAACAAACTGCACCATTTGAAACAGATCTAGGATGATTTGTGCACCCATTGTAACAATATTGTTTTGCTCCAGCAATGCTTCAGTGATACCGAAAACAGCCTGTTTTAGAAGCATTCAATGCAAAGTCTCAATGGGCAGGGCAAATCCATATGCTGAAACCTATGGAATTAAATTTGTGCTTTCCCATAGCTCACTCTATGGGGAAATCCTACACAACTGTCTGTAGCCCAATCTGAATCCTTGCCTTCTTTTGACAAAGTCCCACATTTTTTAAGAAAATATGAGCTGTATTCTAACAGTGATCATTTTAGAATAAAATAGTTTTCTTCTAAATGAGTATTTTCTTCAACTCTGAAAAACATCAAGACTCAGAAGTATGCTGTAATACAATGTTGCCTGAAACTGACTTATTGTCAGTAAAAACTTTGCAGCACACACATTCATGCCAATTCAAAGAGATTCTATATTATTTAAAATAATATGCAATGGTTATGCAAATGGGAATGATTTATCTTCAGCAATATTACGATTAATACTCTCTGACATAGAGCAATTTTCTACATTTTACAGATAAACTAATTTTTACCTTACGTTTTCACTGTGCTTAGAGAATATAACATATTACTTATATATCTCGGCTGTAGGTGGTCACTTGTAAACAAGGCCATCTGAACAAAATTCAACATTGAGCAAAATCAAACTAAGAACAATTCAGCCAAAGATAATAATTTAAGACCCACTGATTTGATTGATAGTTAGCAATATTCTAAAGTTATATTTATTGAAGCCAAATGTTAAAAGTGCTTAAATCTGTCCAGATATTTTCCAATAGCTACAAATGCTAAATTAAAGGCATCAGCATATTTCAATAAGAAATCTATCTATCTATCTCTGGATTCCAAGCAGATGTTTTCTATACACTGTCCTGTTGATATAACTAATTGTTATATTAGAATGCCAAAATTTGGAATAAGTGGCTGATTTAAGCATTGTCTATAAAAGAGACTACATTACAATGCAAAACAGTTCACAAAGTTCACTATAGTGAATTGTGCAATAAATAGAATTATCTGCCCTATTTGTAAATATAAATCTATTTCACTGGAAATGTTTTGCTGCTAAGAAAATGACTTTCCCAGAAAATATTTGGTTACTGAAAATAGTACTTTTGTCACTTCATCAGCTCATGATCATCTGCAAGTGAAGAGAAAGAAGGGCTCAAATATCATGTCTTACTTACTTTCATTGGACATTGAGATGCAAATATCGAACAACAGCATTTGTGTGCTAAATTTGGAAGAGCCAGTTTGGTCTAGCAGTTAAGGCACCTGGCTAGAAACCAAGAGACTTTGAGTTCTTGTCCTGTCTTAGCAATGAAAGTCAGCTGGCTGACCTTGGTCCAATCACACACTCTCTTTCAGATTAACTCACCTTACAGGGTTCTTGTGTGTTGGATATGTTTGATACCTTAAGTAATAAAGGTGGGATATAAATAAATAAACAAATAAATAATGTCCTCATGTTCATGATATCATTTGGATTTTATTGTGATTTGCTGTGGTTATTCCTAAATATGTTCCAATGACTGTTAGCTACAATGCTATTGTCTGATTACAGGCAATCCCTGAATAAGGTAGATATCAACATTCTCTACCATATCTATGCCTTATTTGAGAATATTTATTCTATAGATCCGTGATGGCGAACCTATGGCACGCGTGCCACAGGTGGCACGCGGAGCCATATCTGCCGGCACATGAGCCGTTGCCCTAGCTCAGTTCCAGGGCGCATGTGCGCGCCAGCCAGCTGATTTTCGGCTTGCGTGGAGGCTCTGGGAGGGCGTTTTTGGCCTCCAGGGGGGGTGGGGAGGGCATTTTCACCCTCCCCAGGCTCCAGGGAAGCCTCTGGAGCCTGGGGAGGGCAAAAAATGGGCTTACCGGCCCCACTGGAAGTCAGGAAATGGGCTGTTTCCGGCCTCAGGGGGGGCGGGGGAGGGCAAAAAATGGGCCTACTGGAATTCGGGAAACAGGGTAGCGGGGGGGTCATGCACACATGTGCGGGGTGCAGGGGGCATTAAATTATGGGTGTGTGTGCGCGCGCGCTTTCGGCACCCGAAGAAAAAAAGGTTCGCCATCACTGCTATAGATGTTGATGTAGAAATAAGTAGCACTGAAGTTTCTATGACATATGGTATGACAGAACAAGTTATGACATGAATCTAACATTTTCTCTCCCAGTTAAGCTTCAGCTGTAGCTTACTATTTGTTATCAACCATGCTTTCTTCTAGAAATACATGCACTTTATATTCATAACATCTTCACTATTGCACACTGGATGGTAGTTTACATCTTTTCTAAAAGAGTCCTATGTGGTTAAGAACTATGAAAATTACAATGAAATGGCTAATTAATTTGCTAATGCATTTGTTTCAAAGTATGCTTTAGAGACCATTTGAAAATGAACATTAAACAACCTACCATTTTTAAGAGCTGCTATATAGCTGCAGGGTAGCCCCAAGATGGCAATGGGTAAGCATCTCTGAATCCATGCTACCTGTTTTATTTCATTTTATTTTACCTTCCAACTTGCTATTTTAATTTTTATATACTTTTTTTTATCAGCTGTAATAACTGGGAAGTCATCTATCTAGCTACAACTCAGCAAAATACAGATAGGATAGTTTGTGCACTCCACAACACAAACACTATCCAAGATTTTGAAACAGCAGAAAATTGATAAATATACAATAAACCAAAAGACAATTTCAGGAAGTAACTTTGACCCTACTTACTCTCCAGATAGACTGCTACAGTATATAACTCTTAACTCTTTGAAATGGGATCTGTAGTTAGAAATTGAAAGCCAATTGCTTATAGAACTCTCTTTTTCCCTGGTAGAGAAGGACCTTGCTACCTAGACTGCTGCTGTTGGGAATGTCATAATGGTACAATGGGTTGAATACCATAATGATATGATTTTAAAAAGGGAGAATGTAACCGACTTCATAACTAGGCAAAGCCTGTTCACAGACAACTTGCGATCCTGGTCTTCAAAATTTGAGTTCAGCCTCTATTAATTATATGCAATTGACAGAAAAAAAATATCTCTTTAGTTAGAAATTTTTATATGCAAGTTAAAAATAAAGCTATGTTAATGTAACTTGTTTTATCCTGCATGTTTTAATTCCTTTCAAGGTGATTCAGTACTACCCAATGAAATTCTCTACATTCCAAAATTATTAAAATTTTCTCTCAATAGCTCCAGTGCTATATAGTTGGTTAGAGAAGGAAAAGTATCCTACCTATATGTTGATGGTTTTGATAACTTTAATCTTTAAAGATAAAAATGTTTATACCAACTATGATTTAATCTATGATAGATTAATGTTTATATGCATAAAGTTATTTAAACTTTATATCTAAAATTAATTGTGGCATTAATAAGCAACTGCAAAATACTTTTTTGTTAAATAGAATTTTATTTGTCACTGACCAGTATTTGTGAAATAATAAGGCTTTCTGTCTTAAGCTTAATACTTAATTCTAAGGTCTCCATTGTATTATTTATTATTACTTGTGCATATGAAAAAATTAAACAAAAAAGAAACCAGAATAAAGAACCCAAAAAAGTAAAAGAAAAAAAATGCTATTTGGTTTCTAAACCTACTCTCTTGAAATTTCAAAGGACTGTGAGAGCTGAATTAGAGGTCCTACAGTCATTTCAGCATTATAAATAAATAAAACTTAAAATAATATTTCACTCCACTACAGTCATTTAACTTTCACCAAGTTTATTCAGGCAGCTATGAAGGAAATACTGTGAAAACCTTCCCTTAAAGGAAAAAGAATTCTGATTTAGGCTTTATAATAATAATAAAACCAAGGATGAATAAAACAAACACAGAAAGCCAAATAGTCAAAGGCATACATTAATTTTAATCAGAACTTAATTTTATCTTAATTTTTGAATGGACAACTGAATAGATAATTCAAGTAGCTGATAAGCATGCATGTGTGAGTTTGTTTGCTTTCTTAAGAACTACTCCAAAATATTTAGACCATTAGGCCAGAAAATGCAACCAAACACACAGACACACATTCCATATTGATTTATTCCATATAGCTTCAAGCCCAGAAATTAACCTAGGAAAGTTAATTTCTAATATACCTTCCAACCTTAATTTCTAATATGTGTGACAAAATCTATTCCAGAAGATCTCAACAAAATTCAATACTTGTGAAGCTACAGAATTTATCAGTTTTGCAATCTCATAGCCAATCAGAAGACTCTGCGGCTTCCACGGCTTCTTTAAATGTTGTTTCCAAATTATAATTTTCAAAGTGATGAAAAGCAAAATTCTTAAATCCTTAAGTAGTAATCTTATTTTTAAAATCAGTAAGATGCAATTCCATTTTGTTTGCTTTGTGCCTTTGAATAAGTGTTGATTCTTGGCAACTACCTGGACTATTGCCTGAATTTTTTTGGCAAGATTTTCAGAAGTTTGCCATTGCTTTCTTCTTAGGATTCAATGAGAGTGACTGGCCCAAGATCACCCAGTTGTCCTTGTGCCTAAGGCAGGACTAGAACTCACAGATCCCAGTTTCTAGCCTTGTGCTTTAACCACTACACCAAAGTGGTTCTAATTTCATTTTAAATTTCATTTAATCAAATCATTTCCTGATGATTTAGAACAAAATCCTCAGCATATCAAGTGCCACTCTCAGCTATAAAAAAGTTATGTGGTCCTATCTTAGAGAAAGTTTCCGAGTCTTTGGAACACAGGTGCTGTGCAATTCCTGATCTTTAACAGAGAGCACTCAGTAGTTCAGCTACAATTTTGCCAGAATTTCAATTAGGATATGATATGCACTCAAATTTCAAATGGTTTTCATTTCTCATAGCCTTAAAAAAAAAAAAAATCTGAAGACAGTTGTGAGAGGAGAGGGCAGACCTCAGCTACATAAACATTACAGCAAAATAAGCCTTATGTCTGCTCTTCCCAAGTTCCATCAAGAAAAAATAAAACAAAGCTAACATTGTGGGCTATGACTAAAATGTTGCATAAGGAAAGGGATGCCTCAGAAGAACTTGAAACAATGTGGGCTACAGTATCTATCCAGGAAGTGAGAAAGCGTGACTTCCTTCCAACAAGAAAACTCATCCTACCAGTTTTATCTGAATCACAAGAGACAAACTATATGGACCTCCTTGCAAGTCCTTATTGCAAAAGAAAAGAAAAAGAAGAGGATATTTGCATCAAAACTAGTTCAATCAAATGTGTTTTAGGAGTTGGCAAATTAAAGGCATGCAATTTAAGTTTGCATATTGGGGAATGAAACTCAGAAGATTAACACTTTAGGGCATAGGTGAGCAATTATTTTTTCCAATGGGCCACATGAGAAACTGGGACTATTGTGGGGAACTGAACCAATAGGGCTGTGAAGGTGCATAGGTATGCATGCATGCACATACCTAAAATTAAAAAAAAAAAGTAGTCGCCTTCAAAATAAATGCAATCCACATGGGTCAGATAGGGACAACCAATGGGCCGGATGTGGCCTAGGGGCCATAAAATGTCCAGGTCTTCTTTAGGGTGAATGTTGCTTGTCTAGGATGTACATGTTATTCTTGACTAATCCCCAGTTATGCGAATGTACCAAGGCAACAAACATTTGGGATCTTTGAGAGTAATATTGAACAAAAGAACTAATTTACAGCTATAATACTGTAAAATTAGAGGAATAAATCTAAAAAAATGATTTGTAAATGGCACATGTTATTCATCAGCTTTTGATAAAATATTTTGAAATTCATATGAATGTATGTATACACACACACACACACACACACACACACACATACATACACACACACATACTTACACATTACATCCAAATTGCAATTCAGCGTGTCCTGGAAAACAAGGAACTGTCATGAACCTACATTTCCACAATTAGGGATTTCAATTCAGGCAGCAATTACATAAATAAAGTATACATTTCCTTACATGCAGATTTTTCTTTATTTTTTTATCGTGATTGAAATGTGGGTTATGTATTACATAGCTATTTTTCTATAAAAACTATTTTAATTAAAAGTGTGAAGCAGACTGAATACTGTGCTATATCTTGAATTTAAAAAAAAAATGCTTTATAGACCACTGAGAGGCTCCCAAGTAGATATCTATTCTCTCCACTGCCTATAGGTAAAAAAAAAAGAAAGGCAAACATTGTTAAAAAGAGGTTTTCTTGTTTTTATAAAAGTACAACAGCGATACTTCAACTCTGCTGTGGATCAAGTAATTCTGTAAGTCTGATAGCTTCTAACTCCAGGCGGTCTTACTAGAATATGAAGTGTAATTGAGATGTGTACCTCTCTAAGGGATACTTCCTATAAAATACAGATTTTGATCCAGTCAGAATACAGACAGATATATTTTAATGCTTTTCACTGCCTCTTCGCTTTGGAACTGTTAAGAAAGAAGAAAGCAGAGTGGGTTTTGTGTGGGGAGAGAAGAAAAGGAGAGTTCAACATCTGATTCCATCTCATTTCATGGAACAGATTTGTAGCAAATAACTGAGAAATGAACATCATTATAGAGCAGGGGTCCCCAACCTTTTGGACCTCAGGGACCACCAAGGTCATAATTTTAAATCCCGCGGACCACCAAATTCATAATTTTAAATCCCACGGACCCTAATTCCCACGGACCCACTGAGCCGAGGTGGCGCAGTGGTTAGAGTGCAGCACTGCAGGCTACTTCAGCTGACTGCTAGCTGCAGTTCGGCGGTTCAAATCTCACCGGCTCAAGGTTGACTCAGCCTTCCATCCTTCTGAGGTGGGTAAAATGAGGACCCAGATTGTTGGGGGCAATACGCTAACTCTGTAAACCGCTTAGAGAGGGCTGTAAAAGCACTATGAAGCGGTATATAAGTCTAAGTGCTATTGCTATTGCTATAATTCATAATTTTAAGTCCCACAGACCAGTGGTGAAATCTAAGAATTTTCCCTACTGGTTGGGTGGGCGTGGCTTGGAGGTCAGGTGGGCGTGGCTTCAGGTGGGCGTGGCTTGGTGGTTGCCAACTTGTAAAATGTGGTGAAACTCACTTAACAACGCTCTTGCTTAGCAACCAAAATTTTGGGCTCAATTGTGGTCATAACTTTTTCTTTCTTTCTTTCTTTCTTTCTTTCTTTCTTTCTTTCTTTCTTTCTTTCTTTCTTTCTTTCTTTCTTTCTTTCTTTCCTTTTTCCTTTTTCTTTCTTCCTTTCCTTCTTTACTTTCCTTCCTTTCCCTTCCCTTCCCTTCCCTTCCTTTTCTTTTCTTTTCTTTTTTTCTCTCTCTCTTTCTTTTTTTTTTTCTCTCTTTCTTCTTTCTCCCTTCCTGTGAAGAAAATTAGAAGTTCT
>QLTV01003387.1:570106-702532 GCA_003457575.1 Thermophis baileyi | reverse complement strand
TGGATGTTCAGGCAGGGCGAGGGGGGAATGGCTCATTTGGAGCTTCTCCCCTACAGCTGAACCCGCGGCTTGTCCCTGCTGCTCCCGGGTACGAGGGAGCGGGGCAGGCGAGTGGCGGGCGCAGCAGCTGTATGTTTGGGCAGGGCGAGGGGGGGAATGGCTCGTCTGGAGCAGCTCCCTCGCACCCACTTCTGCAGCAATCAAAAAATAGCTTCTGCGCATGCACAGAAGCAAAAAGTAGCCAAAAAAAGCAGAAAGAATCCAAGATGGCGGCGCCCATGGAGACACTGACAGAACCGGCTCCGTGACATCATTGCCGAGTTACTAACGGTTCTAAAGAACTGGTTAGAACCGGTAGGAAACCACCTCTGATCTTTTCCCTCTTTGTTCCTTTACAAGCAGAAAGGATGAGCACCAAAAGGGAAAGGAATCAGTCTGAGATGATCACCAGGAAAGTTACCAGGGTCACCAAGATGTTCACCTCCAGTACATGTTGCTGCTGATAAAGCCAGAACTGATAGGAGAACAGCAGTAGAAAAGATGGAAGCTTCTGCGATAGCATTTTTTTATACCTGTTTTTCCTTTCATCTTGTGGCATTGCTTTTCTGCTGCATTCCTATTGGGATGTTGTCCTTGGGCTGCCATGTTTATAGTGCAAGGATGCAGTCTAACACTAGGCATGACAGAAAACAGATACAGCGAAATAACACTTTGAAGCCCTATACTCTGTGATCACTTCTGATGAAAACTTGGAGCAAGAATGGGCACTAAAGTAGACCCCATTGACCCTGTGCCTGATATCCCCAAAGCAGGGTTGTTTTTCCCTGCCTTCATTATATTTAATCCAATGCCTGTGCATGTAGTACTGTCTTTCAATGTAATGTTTTTACAGAATAAAAGTTATTTAATTATGAATGTGAAGGAGCATGATGGCCTCAGTGGTTAAAGTCACTGAGCTTGTCAGCTGGAAAGCTAACAGCCTGGGTTTGAGACCTGAGCTCTGTGCAATGGGGTGAGCTCCCGTCAGTGGTGAAATCCATTTTTTTTACTACCGGTTCTGTGGGCGTGGCTTGGTGGGTGTGGTGTGGCTTGGTGGGCATGGCAGGAGAAGGATACTGCAAAATCTCCATTCCCACCCCACTCCAGGGGAAGGATACTGCAAAATCTCTATTCCCACCCCACTCCAGGGGAAGGATACTGCAAAATCCCCATTCCCTCCCCACTCCTGGGGGAAGGATATTGCAAAATCTCCATTCCCACCCTACTCTGGGGCCAGCCAGAGGTGGTATTTGCCAGTTCTCCAAACTACTCAAAATTTCTGCTACCGGTTCTCCAGAACCTGTCAGAACCTGCTGGATTTCACCCCTGGCTCCTGTTACTTGCTCCATCTCCTGCCCACCTAGCAGTTCGAAAGCATGCAAGTGCAAGTAGATTAATAGGTACCACTTCAGTGGAAAGGTAACAGCATTCCATGTGCCTTTGGTGTAGAGCTATGCTGGCCACATGACCAGGGAAAATGTCTTTGGACAATGCTGGCTCCCTTGGCCAAAAAACAGAGATGAGGATCATTCCCTAAAATCAAACACGACTGACAGAGAAACCTTTACCTGTTTAATTATGAATGTAGGGGTAATGTTGGCATATACAACAAGCTGCTGTAGAAGCAAATCCTGAGGTGGTGGGATTTCTTGTTAGTTATCAGTTTATAATACAGGCTTAGCCCATGCCTAAGATCCTGGATGGATGACAGCCAGTTGCTTATAAAGATATTCATCAATTTAGAATAAAGATCTAAATGGGAGATTGCTAGCTTATCAAATAAGCTTCCAACCATCTTTTAGTATTATGAGGCAAATGTACTAAGACCTTGGGAAGCAAATACATTAGGATTACACTCGTTCCACTTTTCTACACCAGATTCATTTATGTAGAAAAGGGGGAGTGGATAGAACTAACATAATAATAAAAGAGGAGGAATTTTCATACATATCATGTATCAAATGCTCCAGAAGAAAGAAAATGCCTAAACCAGCTATGTTAATAGCAAATCCCATTCAAGATCTAGATTCAGGGATGGCTGCTGTCTGGTCTAGCCCTATCAGAAATGCACACCAATTGAGGGGAGCTTGTAAGATACAATAAGATAAAACTTCCAGCCCTATGATTCTATGTTCTGTGATTTTACCTTACCATCATTTCTGATTTTCACCTGGGGGACTATTTCCTTCCCATAAAGCCATCTTCCTCCAGTGAATGCTTCACTATCAAACACTTTTCATGCAAAAGAAAAAGAATGTATTGATTCATTCCATTGCAGTCAGGCAAGCAAGAATTTCCCCTTAAATGTCCTTATTCTACCTGACTATCTTACACAAAATCTAAATCATGTAGCAAAAGCCTATCACAAGTTAAGCATAAAGTTTTTATGAGTTGAACTCTGAACTTTAAAAAGTCTGAAATCTTTAGCAATTGCTTCTTGCCTGCAGGATAGATGCAGTTAGTCTTCTGCCTTGTGGGCATGCCCTCAGCTGCAATCCTTATTGATGTTCCTTTGCTACTGCTTTCAAAACTGTTAAAATTCCTTCACTCAAGTGTTCTTAGCACTTATGTTGATAGGGAATACTTCAAAGGATACATCTTTACTTTATCAAATCTGCTCTAATTTTGCAGATGGAATCAAAGAGCTTTATTTTAAGTCTAGTCAAGTTTGCCAACTGTCCTAAGCCCCAGAAATCAATTCTCTGTAACCACCGTAATCAAATTTGGTGTAAAAGCTTGCAATGCAATGAGGCAAGTTACTCCTTGGAGTAACTGTTGAGCTCAGCTATCTTACATGAGGGGTAATACAGGCTTACAATTTAAGGGTTCCCCCCTTAAGGCATAACCTGATATATTTCAGTCTTTGACTGCAGTGGTAGGTGACCTATACATCATTCTCTTTCTTTCTATTCATTATTCAGAAGCATGTTGTTTTGCTCTTTCTTCAAATACAAACAAACAAACAAACAAACAAAAATTCTCACCAGTCCTCAGGAGTGAAACACAACTTGGGTGTTCTGATGGAGCTATTATAATGACAGGAAATATAATGCAATCATAGGTTTTTATGAGTGACTTGTACCAAAGAAAATAATAATAATAACAGTAGTAATGTAGCTGAGGCCTTGAGCATTAACTTCCATCAAACACTGAAGGATTTTTTCCCCTGTCTTCTTGCTTACATGTTTAAATATCTAAATCCCAGAATGTGATATACATAAATCAAGCATTCCTGCCATTAAATTATACAGATATAAAGACTTATTAAATAGGTTGCTTGTCAATCACAATTATTCAAATGCAGTAGCATGCAACATTATACAATATTTATCTCTGGGAAGAAAAAGAATCCTTCAATTACTTAATCCCCACTTGTTAAAAGTTCATTACTTTTCAAAATCAGTTCTTAAATTTCAGTTATATAGAACAAGTCCTTAATATTTTGGTTAAGTACACTTCTCTTGCATTATTCTATTCATGTAATGGTTTAGGAATTTAACTTGGTCAAGATGCAATGTAAAAGCCACAAAGCTCATTGGGTCATTTTGATCAAGATGCTATGAGGGTAGAATTAGGAGATGTTCTTATGTAAACTATCTTGAGTTCAAAGAAAAAATGTAATTTATAAATCTAATAAATATATACCTGATAAATATACCTGAAATATACTGTGCTAGAAACATATACACATGCTTACCTGCCTTATACATTATTCTATATCTGAATTATCCATCCCCCTGAACTATTAACTAGAACTATGACAATGGAGGCACAAATTACAGGCACTTGGTGCCTCAATTTAAGTGGACTTTAAGATTCGCTCTCAGGGAACTTTTATTCAGAGAACTATTTTAGCAATGCTACCACCTCAGCCTTTACCTTTCCTTTCCTCAAAGTTCCAGGGATCAGCTCTGGAATTTGTTCTTTCACAGAATAGAAAGAACAGAAAGAAGAATAATGTTTGGGATAGGGAAACTTTGATAGAAGCAATCATAGGGGGAAAGCAAAGTAGGTCATTCACACAAACAGATCAATGAATAGAACTACTGCTGAAATTTAAAGCAGACATTGGAATGCTGTCGGAAGCAACATAGGCAGCATATCTATTGCCATTTTATCACTTCCAAAGATCAGTAGAAAAAAACAGGAAGTTACCTAGATAGCTAAAAAAAAGAAAGGAGAAATCAAAGGAAAATGTTTGGATAAACTGGGCAGCTCTATATCTATCTATCTATCTATCTATCTATCTATCTATCTATCTATCTATCTATCTATCTATCTATCCTATCTATTATCTATCTATCTATCCATCATCTATCTATCTATCTATCTATCTATCTATCTATCTATCTATCTATCTATCTATCTATCTATCTATCTATCTATCTATTGATCTATCTATCATCTATCTGTCATCTATCATCTATATCTAATTTATATAGCCATCCAAAGTCATTCTGGGTGGCGTAGAACATTTTCCTATACATACAAAACAATGGTTTTCTATGGTGAGAAAACCATGTGGCTTGCCATTAACTACCTTTCTAGAGGTTCCTACCAACACAATCAATTGAAAGAAGTAAAAGTAATTCTAGTTCATCAATATATAAAGGGCTATGTGTTATTCATCCCTGATTATAGTATCCTGGAGTGGCCCTGAGGGAACCCTAACCCTAACCCTAACCCTAACCCTAACCCACACTCACATCCCAACATAGAAACTTCTCAATATGGTCATGGATGGTGAATGTGATAAATGTCTAATGAAGTCAGATACTAAGTATAAGGAATGGCCAGCATATTAAAAAAGAAAGGATGCTCTTTATTTTCATTATATCCTTATTTTCCCCATAAAGAGATAAAGTCCAATTCTCATGGCAATCTTATGGTTTAAATTCTGGCATATGCCATAGAAGTTTCAATTTTCAGAGTCAATTACTCTTTCCACTTCTAAAAAATGCATCTTGGCCTCTTTGCCTAATTTCCCTTTGAAGAATGGAAGATTGAGTCTGATTTCAGAAGCAGAATCTCATTGTTCAGAGCCCTGGTGGGATGTAGCATATCCTCTGATCAAAGTGCTCCTAACAGTTAAAGAGACTAAAGAAATAATTGCAATCTTGATCAGAGAAATCTCTATTAGAGGGATTAAATTGTAACATCTCTCTGTGTGTATGTGGCTATATACCTGTAACGTTTCCTTCCCACCCTAGTGTGAATTATTCCTTAAATAAGAACTGCTAAAGGAACAAAACAGAACAAAAGTCAGCGAACTGTTGCCTGTTACAGCACTATAGAGATTGGAGGTATTTCACTGTTTAGGCTTCCTTCTCCCCGCCCCCCAAATCTACTTTCATGACTTTGGGCTTTGTTACCAACTTAGATTAATAAGGTTCAGCCAACGCAGATTCTTTTGACTCTTTTTTCACTCGCTGTCCTCACCTGTCAGCCCTCTCTTCATCAACTATATTTATTACAATCAAGCCCTGTCAACTGTCACAGCTTACATACAGACTGCCGGTAAATATGTCTTTCCAGTCATTAGACATTCCTTTCAGTCACCTTGGGATTTCTACCTTGTCTATCTCACTCCAAAAAAACTTTTGTTCAGAAGTATTAAACTCCCACAGAGCAGTGTCAGCTTGGGGCCATTACTGTGGGAAGTGACAGAAAACACCAAACTGTCACTCATTAAGGATCTGGTTTTTCCAGAGTTGATGCAAGTCAGCCTTAACCCCCCAAACGAATCATGATTTATTTAATATATTTGCTTCTACAAGTGTCAACTCATCAGCTTAAAATGTTTCTCCTTTAACTCTATTGAGGCCTGTACAGCAAGTTGCTTTTGAAACTTTTTTTTTCTTTTTCTTTTTGTTGCTCTAAGGCTTAGTAATTAAAACAGAATAGAAAACAGTGGAGATTTTGCTCCATTGCTGCAGTTAGTAGCCCTTGGTTTAATAATTATATGTACTATACAAAGCATTCCTATTAAAATTAGAACTGGACACGCTTGGGAAAAGACCACCTAGCGAGTGAGTTACTTTTATGCCAGGCTCCTAAATCGGGGCAAGATAAATTATCAGTCCGTGGACAGATTTAAGGTGAGAAAAACAATTAAGGAAGGAAGGTAGGAGGAAACTGCATTTTCCTCTAATTATGCTGTGAAGAATTGCTCTAATAGATCCCTATTCCCAACCCACCTGAAGCAAAGCAGTAAAGGTGAGTTGACTTCTGCAGTTGTTCTTACAGTAAGAAATTTTTCTTTCTTTTTCTTTTCCTTTGTGTGTAAAGGCTGGGGGTAGTACAAAAACATTAATATATTCCAAAACATTTTTCCCCTTCTTCACAAGAACAATGTTAGAATGATTTGTCAGAAATGATCTCAACTTGGGATTACATTTTAAACTGTGATAGAAATTTCTGTGCCTGCGAAAGCAGAATTATTAAACATTGTTTCAAAAGTATATTTAATATGTGTAATTCTTCCCCAAGATGAGACAGAGGAGCCGGTCCTCAATTGGCATGTTTGGTAGTATAGAACAGGTAGAGTTATGAGTAAGGATTTGGGAGAAACAAAGTGAAAGAGACAAGCAGTATTTGAAATCAATACAGTGATTAATAATAGGCAAAATGGAAGGAAGATTGAAAAGTCACAAATGGGAGAAACAATATTTTTAAAGAAAAGGTATGTGTTGCACACTCAAGAGATGGAATTCATTGTGCCCTTGATTTCTGATACCAGACAGGTAGAACTAAGCCTCTGAATGTTGGATGAGTAAAGAATTTCTTCACTATCTAAAAAAGATCTTTCAATGGTTGTGCTGCCATTGTCATTCTACCATTTGTGGGGGTGGGGGTTTAATATATTATGAATGAAATACAGGAACAACTGGTAAAAATAATTATATACAGAGTCTGAAGAATCCTACAATGCTAGCATTGGGCAAATAAGCTGCCAGTATTCTAGCTAGCTTGCTCAGTCTCCAAAATCTGGCAGATTAATTTTAGGATTTATTCCAATAATCTCTTGAGTCCAGCATATTCAATGCTGGAACCATCTGCCTGGTAGCTGTATGGAAGGCTAAATAGGCCCTTCATGCTGCAAGGGAAAACAGATGGATCAAGGGAGCTTAGGATGATCAGGGAGCAGATGAGGGTATTATGGTGGTGAAGGGCAAAGGAGGGTAGGATACAGGAGGTGGACTGCTTACGGAAATTCTAGTTTCTAGTGCACAATTCAATGGAGGTCTTAGTCACCACTTAATCATCCACTTTATGCACATGGAGCTTGAAGAATTTTCTAGTTTTTAAAGAAGTCTGAATCATAATGCAGTATACTGTACCTAGAATGCAGCTGGAAAAAAACAAGGAGACAACTGCACTGTGCATGAGAAATAGCCTTTCTTAGCCATAATCTTACTACATACAATAAGGGCAGCAAAACATAATTATTCTGCCTCCCTTATTATGTCTGCAGAGAGCCAGCCAGCTTATCCTGGTTAATAAAAGGTCAAGGAATAGTTTCAGGCTACTCTGAGGACTATATCTAAGTCTCTTAGATTTACCCAGAGTTGGACTCTAACTGTATAAATCTTATGGACCTGGTTCTTGAAGTGTGCAGGGTCCTTAAAACTACGAGCTCAGCCTCCTGAAGACAAGCGTTCAGGAAAGTGACATACGGTTAGGTCCAGTTGATGGTTAATGCTTCTTTGCAGGAGGAAATGGTGCCACTTGCTTTGAAAGAGCAGTTATACACCGTCTCCTTAAGAAGCCATTACTAGATCCAGCAGAACTGAACAATTTCTTGAGAAGGAGAACAGCTGGCACTGACTTTGGAGGCAGTGGATTATCTGGAGCCTTTGCACTGACTTTGGAGGCAGTGGATTATCTGGAGCCTTTGCACTGTTATAGCACTGAGACAGCATTGGTTGTTCTTTTTTGAATGTCAGATTTGAGACAGAGGTACTACATCCACCACTTGATGTCTCAGTGGATTTTAATATATTGATTACGGCAGCCTGGTATGGCTCAGGTACTGGGTGCGGAAGGCACAGAATGTTAATTCTCCTTTATCCAATGACAATTTTCAGTCACTGTTGGAAGGTGGGAAAAATCACATCTGAGTCCCCTGCTTTCTGCAATCTCTTGGAATTCCATTGTTCCTACTATTTACTTTATTTATTTATGTAAAGAACTTTATGGCCACCTACTCACATAGTGATCCTAGTCAACTCCCAATAACCAAAGAAAGCAGTAGAATAATAATAGAACAAGACTTCCTATCAGATTTCAGACCTAAACAATTAACCTCCTGACTCAACCCATTCTAGCCCAATACTTGGCAGAAGAACCAATATCCTTATCTTGGGGAGGGGGAAGCAAAGACCATAACCCCTCCGTGTTGCTAGGATTCATCTGCACCCAGTTTCTGCCCATCTAGACCATATAGCTTCTAAGCAAGCACCTAATTAGTATCATAAATTTGTTTAATAATTACATAAATTATACATTTACCTAGCATGGGGCATAGATGTATTATTGGGTACCATCAGTATCTTGATGAAATATCTGAATCTCATGCTGCTACATGACCTAACCCAGAGGTTATAGATGTAACTAAGAGAAGAGAGAGACCTGAGCCATGAGGCACTCAACACAACAGGGATCTAGGACTGGACCTCTTCTCCCCTACCAACATTGTCGAGTTCAGACCACAAAGGAAGGAGAAAGACCACTCCAATAAAATGCTACTTCCTTTTATATTAATAATTTTGTTAAGCTTGTCAAAATATAAAATACAAAAGAAAATGAAAATATTCAGAAAACGAGGGAGAGAAAAGGAAAGTGAAAGAAGCTTAGGGTAAAGGGGAAAAAAGAAAGAAAAACATTGACTTCCAATTCTTTTTAGCACAGTAGAATAAAATAATAACATTACAACCTCAACTTTCTACTTTTACATACTTAATATGTACTAGCTATTGATAGAACAACAAACGTATATAATCAGATAAACTCAAAGTCAACATTTCATTTTTTTCCATCTCAAGCCCGAAGTCCAAAAGTGGTTTCTAAATAGAAACAAAGTTGGATGTATTCTTTTCTTTGATTAAAGCTGTTAAGTTAACCATCTCTGCTAGTTCCATTGGTTTTTCAGTATCTTTCTATTTTTGTGCATAAATCGTTCTTGCTGCTATCAACATACATAACAAGCTTCCAGATTTTTTTTCCAGTTCTTTGTCCATTAAGCCAAAGAGAAATGTGTCTGGTTTAATTTTTATATTCACTTTTAGAATTTGCTTGTATTAAAACATGAATCTTACCCCAGTACTACTTTGCTTTATCACAAATATGGTAAAAAAACAACAACCCCATTTTTACATCTACATTTCCAACATACATTTCAAATATCTTTATATATCATTGAGAATTTATTGCATGTTAAATACCAATGATACATAATTTTTTTTAAAAAAATCATAATTTAATATACATTTTAATCCACGTTTTCCCATTATTTGAGTATTATACCTGAAATTCTTTGCCCATTGGATCACTCAATGCTTCACATATTCATTCTCCATATTCAATTTCAGTAACAATTTATAAACCTTGGCAATAAAGTGCTATTTCCCAATAGATCTGGTCAAGTAGGATACCATGGATGATGCTATCAAAAGCTGCCAAGAGATCCAGGAAGGCAGGATGAATACACCCATCTCTGTCATAAGTCCCCCAGAATTAATGCACAAGTGCAACCAATGCTGTTTCAGTGCTATAGCCTGATCTGAATTGTAACTGAAAAGGGTTCAGATAATGTGCTTCATGAAAGGCCTTCACAACTGAGACCACTCTCTTTACAGCCTTCCCTAAAAGAAAAGATTGAGACCAATGGAAAATAATCTGTAAGGTCCAAAGCTGAGCTCTTGAGGAGGGGACAAACCACTGTCTCTTTGAAGGCAGGCAGGACCACTCCATTTTTAACTTTTATATGATGACAGTGGGTAAAGTAACCAGCAATGTAAAGCACAATAGCAATAGCAATAGCAGTTGGACTTATATACCGCTTCACAGTGCTTTCCAGCCCTCTCTAAGCGGTTCACAGTCTCAGCATATTGCCCCCAACAATCTGGGTCCTCATTTTACCCACCTCGGAAGGATGGAAGGCTGAGTCAACCTTGAAGCACAATGTCCTCAATGTGCTGATTACCGATATATACAATTACACATTTTTGATCTGGGTTCACCAAGTGATGTCACCAAGATTCTTTCATAGTATCTGGAGGCTGTGAGAATATGGATGGAGGAAAACAGGCTTCAATTCAACCCTGGTAAGACCAACTGGCTATGGGTTATGGCACCTTCTGGTCCTAGAGGTTATCCAACTTTATCTCTGAATGGGAAAGTGCTTCCCCAGGCAGAGCTGGTACATAAGTTGGATGTCCTTCTATACTCATAGCGCCTGTTTAAAGAAAATAATCAGGGTTTTGTTGTCAGCCAGGCAACTACATAAATTGTTTAGATAAAGAAAACAAGTTTTGGTTAGCTAGGGAATTTTCCTGCTCTCTCACAAAATGTGACCTGAAGATCTAACTCTTTCTATCACAAATCAAAAAGGCTACCCTGGATTAGTTATTTGCCCTTGGTTGTAAGCCTACTTTATCAGCATATGACCTTTGAATATATGACAAATTACAGGATACCATGGCTTGAAATATTATGAAAACACTACTTGATTTCTGTAGCTAGGTCACTGAAATAGTCATGCTCATTAGGCATAATAACTGTTAATATGTTCCAGAAACAGAATATTTGAATGGACACATAGGATCATTGGAATATCAAGTTTTATGCATATGGTACAGTAGCTTAGATAGAAATGTCCTGTTTTATGCATATTCATAAGAACCTCAAAATGTACTATAAAGGAACAATAACTAAGAGGAATGAAGTGTTATTATAATGAAATAAACAAAACTAAAAGCAATAAAAGATGTGTGAAATCCCTAAAGTAGAAATATAAGCAAGATGAAAATTACATACCGTCTCTGTTCTTTACTCAACTCTCCACTAATAATCAACAGACAATGTGAAACTTTGCCTCCAAACTGAACAATACTGAAAAGATTTCACAAGTCGGCCTTTTAAATTTAATTGACTGCCATGCATAGGGAAGCTACAGACTAGGTTAAAGAAATCTTTCCAGGATTTCTATTGTGCCAAAATAATTATACAGGATGCAACCAACAAAAGAAATAATTGCTATTATGGTTTTAAGGGAGAAGTGATGAGGGGGAAATCAAGAGGTTCAATGAAAAATAGATGCGAGCTGGAAAAACATATAAACAAACAAATCTTTTAGCATTATAATTTTAAAAGAAATGGCAGTCATATTTTGCAGGTGTACAGAAAGAACTCTCCGGCATTTTGCCAACTCATGCTCTGGCTCCCATTTCCTTTTGTCAAGAGGTATTTGACTGAAGTCACAATTGTCTTGGGAAAGAAAAGAATGAACTGCTCCATGAATAACTTAAGTGAGAGATTGTAAGTAGCATCTTGGCTGCAGCAAGAAAAAGCCAAGCTAATGGATTTGAACACTAAATAACATAGGAAACAAAACACCTAGTCATCAGGATTAAGGCAACAAGCAAAGCAAAAACCTTGAGCTTCTCTGAGGTAAATTGCTTTTACAGGAGAAAGGAGTTATATTTGGAAAAATAATTCTCTCTATATTAAAATGTAAAAGATTTGGGGATCAATTTTAAGCCAAAAGTCTTCTACTTTTAAGTAAGTGATAGAGTATGTTTGGATACAATATAAAAAAATGGAAATTTTTATGAAACCACTCTCTTCTGTATTTCTGCTTCTGGCAATTTCAGAAAAGTACAATCCTGAGAGTTAAATTTACTTTGCTGAAAAAATGTCAGTTTGTCTTTTTATTCATTCTTTTTAAATATAAAAGAAAAACTGTTCTTTTTTCATAAGAAAATAAAACTTTTGAGAAAGTTTCATGGGTAAGGTAGGGTATATCTGTATTTATCTTAATCATAATGTAGCCAAAGGGTTTATGTGTATATCCTATCATTTTCCCAGAAGTCTGCATCTTCTCTAGATTTTTACACTTCAGTTAAATCCCAAGAGAATTAACTGCTCCATCCAACTTTTTTTTTCAGTTCAGAAGTGTGACCAGCCAGGAAGGATTCTCAGAAATGAAGATACATGATAGAAATTACCGACAGTATCCTCTGCTATCTTGTGACAAGTCAGCTTAAGAAGAAGGAGGTGGAAGGGAATATATTTGAAATAAATTCAAAAACAACTACTAATGAGAAAAATGAAATTCTTTTTTCCCAATAAACTGGATATAAGATTTAAAGATACTATTATCAGGAACTTGGTGAAATTTGTAGTTTTTGAAGGAATTTTGTAAAATGTAAAAATTCAGCTGCTTTTTATTTAAAATGAGAATATAAATGAGCATTACATATGAAGCAACCATTGTTGCCGAGGTGGCGCAGTGGTTAGAGTGCAGTACTGCAGGCTACTTCAGCTGACTGTTCAGCAGTTCAGCGGTTCAAATCTCACCGGCTCAAGGTTGACTCAGCCTTCCATCCTTCTGAGGTGGGTAAAATGAGGACCCAGATTGTTGGGGGCAATATGCTGACTCTGTGAACCGCTTAGAGAGTGCTGTAAAGCACTGTAAAGCGGTATATAAGTCTAAGTGCTATTGCTATTGCTATTGTATTCAAATTACTCTAAACAAATGCATTGCACAAGTTGAGTTTCTGAAGAGCTGTTTTTACAACTACTAAAGTTTTCATGTTTTACAGAGCAACGTCTAAAATGGTCATCTGACTATTTGTAAAAGACTAGAAGAGGAACACTTATATAAACTTAGCATAGCACTTAAATACATCTATAAAAACTAGTGACCAAATACTAAATTTCCATGGTGAATGATCATTGAAACAGATATCAAACTCCACTTGCATTTACATTCAAGTTAATGAAAACAAAAAAAAAAAAAAAAAAAAAAAAAACACCACAAAAAGCCGAAGATGACCCAAGCAACTTTATCTGAATGTTTTAGATGCGTCTGTATTTTTCCTCATAATGCCTCCTGTTGACAAACATCAGTCCAGAGTTTTTGACGTTTTTTGTTCATTTGCTTTCATTCATTTTGCCAGTTAGGCTCCAAAAGCTAAGGCAATTTCTCATTTGTGATTTCTTTGTGACCAAGTTAAATACTACCCTCCAGTCCTTGAGATAGCAGAAATTACTGCTATATTTTCACTGGCATAACCCTAGTGGGTCCTACCCTGCCACTGGCAAATGTTCTGTCCTTATTTATGGGGAAAAACATATCAATTGCATTCCTTACCATGCTATGGGGCTGGGTTTGAGGAAGAGGTAAATTTTGACAAAAAAGTAGACTAGTGGGCTTAGCCATCTGTCAAAACGTGTTCCAATCTTGCACAAATGTTTTGTGTAGGTGCAGTCAAAGGGAGCCCAATTATAAGGGATAATTATACTTCTTTGTACATGAATTAGCACTATTCCAAGAGATTGATAAGCATATATTCCAAAGCAGGCATGGAGAAAGTTACAGAGTAGATGAAGAACCCTCTCTCCCATTTCACTATGCAATCCTACTATTCAAGTGGACCTGTATCTCAAAGTTGGGGGCCATTTTGGTGACCTGGAGAATACAGAGGGATAATTGGAATGGATTGAACTTTCCTGCTGACAAAATAGAATGGCCTTGGAAGACAGTGTCAAAAGATTGCAGTGGTAGAAAGCTGTCTGCACATTCTAAAGTAGCCAATAGTGTTGACCCTATAGGTCACCCCAAGGGGCACCAAAAGCTGAGAGGTCAGTGAAGCAAGTCCAATTGTTTCCGTGGCAAAATCTGTGGTGTGGTAACAAAGGATACACTTTATAAAATGAGTATGATAAAGATAACTTAAGGCTGTCTCAGTATAGGGAAGGGATGAAATGACAATAACATGAAAATGTTGCAGAAAAGAGGTTTCTGGGACATGTTTGCTCTATAGTTAGATGCAAGGGAGAAAGGCTTACAGGGGTGGGGGGGATCACATTAAATCTCAAGCTTTACTCCCTGTTATCTCAGGATGCAGTCCTTTACTATTTTCTTTATATATTCTACTAAAAACTGGCTTTAAAATGCTTTTCCCCTCTTATAAATTCCAAGATAGAATTGTTGTAATAAACAAGAAAGTAACCAATTTCACACTTTGAACAGAGAGAACTGATGGATTGGAAACCACAATAACATCATACTCATTCCCTTGTTAAAACATTGCCAAACTGGGTGTGATCTAAACTGCATGAATAAATTCAGCTATTCTGGAATCCTTATCATCAGGAAGAGTACTGACAACTAATCTAGGACTTTCCATGGGTATAATATACTCATGCCTTAGTGAGCAGCATACCTGCCAAATGTTTGTCAAATGTAACTCCTGGATACTTCTTTAGTACAGACTTCCTCTTTTAAAAGGAGTCCAATCTAATCAAGAATAGACTGCAGTCCAATCCTAATGCCTCAATTTCATATGATATAACTTCATTTGCTCATTAATAACAGAGTTGGAAGGGACCTTGGAGTCTACTAGTCCAACCTCTGCTCAAGCAGGACACCCTATACAATTTCAGACAAATGGTTGTACAATCTCTTCTTTAAAAACCTCTAGTGTTTTTAAGACTCCAAAAGTTGTAACCTACAACTTTTTGAGGCAATTAATCCACTGATTAATTGTTCTAACTGTCAGGAAATTTCTCCTTAGTTCTAGGTTGGTTCCCTCTTTTATTAGTTTCCATTAGTTTTCATCATCATCATAACTATGAATGACAATGTCGAAGGATACTGATATGTCCTTTAGAGTTACAAAACAAAAGTAATAGAACCTAGTGTCATAACTCTAATACCTGTATGTCATACTACTCAAGATGATCTCTCCCAGCAATTTCATGTAGATATTGAATAATAGTACTGAAACCTACATACAGTAATAATGGTCTTATTGCTGAACACTAGTTGGTGTTCACCTTCTTAACCTCGTATTCAGGAAAGTTTGGAACTGCTGTAACACAGCGATGCCAAAACTGGATTTCTGCAGGTAGTTGAAAATAATCATGAAAGCCAATGAGAAATACAAGAGGTTTTAAAGAGTTGTACTCATCCTCATCCTCATCTAGCTCTTGGCATAAGTAGTCCAAGATGATCAAAACAAGCCTAGTAGAAATGGGCATGGATGATTAGTTGCAAAGCTCCATGTAATATTTATACAGAGTCCCTGGGCAAAGTCACTGAGTGTCAATCAGGAAAGAAGCAGGAACAGAAACTTGTTTTGCCCTTCTAAGCTCCTATTATGCTTGTTCAGAAATTGGCGAAGTGAAACGCAGCATATTCTGTCTATTAATTAGGTAGTAGGTCAAAAGTCATTGAAAGACTGAGTGGCCCCTTTTCCCATAAAAATCATAATATAAGGGGAAAATGTATTGACCCTTTTACCAGCACAGAAGGCAGACCTGTAATGAACACTTTCTCAGCTATTGCTGAGAAATACCTGGAATAGGAGAAATGAAAAGCTCCAGCATTTATTTGGGATGATGTCACCCTTGTTTCATTGGACAAAGAAACAAGAATGAAAACTGGTCTTCAAAGGTGGGAACATTGGCTTAACCTCGGTTGCATATAAACTTCAGCATATTGTTCAATGGCTCCTTTTCCCTCCCTTTCACCAATTGTGCATCCCTCCTTTCTTTCCTATCAACCCTAGAATAAGGACTCTCTTTTTTAACTTATGGTAAGTGATCTACTCTTGAGGCAAGGAGTGACTGAAAAGTAGGGTGAAAATTAGTAAGTTAACAAACAAGTAAGTAGGTACATAAGCAACTAAATACATTGATGAGGTCCCATTGTATTTTTGGTTGAGAGTGTGCAGATGCTGAAACTGTGTCTAGATTGGGAAGGATGATGGCTAATATTTTGGATGAAATCTGACAAATGTGACCCTGTAACAAAATGGTTTTTCTGTGTATTGGGTGTGTATTGGGTGTACACACAAAGAGTTACTGCCCTCTGATAAGAAAAGCTATGGTTTGGACATATACTTCGATTCACTAAAAGGGCACTGGTAGCTAAGAGGAGCTGTGGTGGCACAGTGGTTATAATGCTGTATTGCAGGCATTTGATCCTGACCGGCTCAAGGTTGACTCAGCCTTCCATCCTTCCGAGGTCAATAAAATGACGCCCCAGATTGTTGAGATAAATATGCTGACATTGTAAACTGCCCAGAGAGTACTATAAAGCACTATGGGGCAGTATATAGGTCTATGCTATTCCTATTTTGCCAGTACTGGCTGGCTTACAAGAGAAAGCTGTTCACAGAAAGGGATAACTTGTAAGCAGTGATTTATTTTGTTTTGTCACAGTGAAAAGGCTAGGAATAGTGCTGTTCTATTTCTGTTAAAGAAGAACACATTAAAGAAAACAATGAGTAAATTCCTATTTCCCATCCTGCCAACCATCACCTGACAGTGGTAAAAACATCTACCAATCCCTCTTTCCAACCTGGACGGGGCAGAGTTGAGCAAATGTAACCAGGGGCTTGAAACAGAAAGTGTCAGTGACCATAGCAATAGCACTTAGACTTATATACCGCTTTATAGTGCTTTACAGCCCTCTCTAAGCGGTTCACAGAGTCAGCATATTGCCCCCAACAATCTGGGTCCTCATTTTACCCACCTCGGAAGGATGGAAGGCTGAGTCAACCTTGAGCCGGTGAGATTTGAACCGCTGAACTGCAGCTAGCAGTCAGTTGAAGTAGCCTGCAGTGCTGCACTCTAACCACTGCGCCACCTCGGCTCTCGACCATCCACCAGTGCAAGCACTAGATTGCAGGTATGAAGGTGTTCCATCTTTGTAACCTGACATTTGGAATACAGGTAATCCTCAACTTACAACAGTTTGTTTAGTGACCATTCAAAGTTACAACGTCACTGAAAAAATGACTTATGACCAGTTTTCCCACTTATGACTGTAGTAGCATCCCCATGGTCATGTGATCAAAATTCAGATACTTGGCAATTGACTCATATTTATGACAGTTGCAGTCCCGGGGTCACATGATCCCCCTTTTGTGACCTTTTGACGAGCAAAGTCAATGGGGAAGCCAGATTCACTTAACGACAACAGTTAACAATTATAGTGATTCACTTAATACTTTGGCAAGAAATATCGTAAAATGGGGCTGACTCACTTAAACAAATGTTTCACTTAGCAACAGAAATTTTGGGCTCAACTGTGGTGGTAAGTCAAGGACTACCTGTAATTTTTAGCATGTGTTTAGTGTTCTTTTGGCATGGAATAATGCAGGAATGAGTAATTGATAACAAGCAAGCTCCATCTTCCACTAGTACTGAAAGAGAATGACCTTATCCTCAGAGCCAGCACCACTTAAAAATAGGTATGACCTATTTCCTTGATTAGACATTTTGAACTGGCTGGTGTAAATTGTTTTAAGTACTGCTATTCCTGCGCTTGGTGAATGGAGTACTTTAATTTTTAACTAATGCATATATTTATACGGTGCATACTTATTAGATATTATTAGATATTGATCTCTGTTTTATTTTATCATAGTGTTAGGAGAAGGATAACATTTTTTTATGTCTGGCATAGTTCTCCATAATAGTTCTGGGCCAGGTTTTCCCTTCTAAAACTTTGCAACTTTGACTGATTCCTTTTCATTTTCTTTTAGTATCTTCTGCCCTGTATGACAGACATACAGGACTGGTGGGAATTCCATCTGCTTCCTCCACTCTTTTCTTTACCATTATTCTTGTTACACTACTGTAGTTCCATACATCTGGCTCAGGACATTCAAACCACTCAGGTTCTCATTCCTTGTTTCCCTTAGAAACAACATCTCTTAATCTCACTGAAGAAAATGGTCCTTGGGCCATCAGAATTAGTCTCCAGAGCCTCATCTGGACTGAAAATACCCAGCTGGCTTTTGAACTTATTGCATATTGCATCAGAGACTTGTAGGTCAATGCATTAATCCGGAAGTTTTAAATCCAAGGAGATTTAGTGTAGTTATCTGGATAATCTTAAATATAATGTTCAAGACATTACATGACTTTCTTTACTTTTTAAAAACATTTTTCTATTTTCCATTCTTTCAAGCTGGATGCACCCTTAAAAGTTGTATCCTTTTTTTCCCCTCATGGAAGGTTTATAATCAATACATTTTACTTTCCTTATTGTCCTCCTTAACATAAAACAACTATTTGATTAACAGTGTTATTATCAACCTTCTGATAATTCCATTTTACATTTTTAATGTTATGTACTTTTTTTCTGTGAAAGTGACATCCTCCCACCTCCTTTAGCTTAGTTTATATCACATTCAGCATTTTTCTAGGGCATAATTAAAACATCAAACATTTTTTTCCTCTTGGTTATACTCTATTCTGAGAAATGGAGTCTGTAGCATTATTGGAAATTAAAATGTATTAATCTTTTGCATATACATAATGGCCTTAAATTATTATCAAAAATGGTCTTGTACACGTTTATATAAAACTGCCTGATAATGCTGAAATACCTGAATTAAGAATGTCTCTAATTGGTAGCAAGGGAATTCTGGTTAAAAATATAAAATGTGTCTTTTGGCTCATTATTTTCTCAGGCTTAATGTGCCTAATTTTCTCATGCAACTTTGTCCCTAAGAAAAAAATAAGTGAAATATATTACCAATACATAAAGTTGAACAGTTCTTGCTTACTTCCTTTAGATGTAATTGTGATCAAGCAGATTAGTGTGGGATCATTTTAATTCATTTGGTGTGGGATCATTTAAAATCAAATGGGTGAATAACTTGAAAATGGGGTAGATAAAACATTCTGTTGTGGCTTTGGTCCACAAGATAAATGAACAACACGCTCATAAAAATGTTTCTTTGAAATAAAAGCCTGTCAGAGCCAAGAAGAGAGAATGCAGCATGAGGTAAAATGGGTCCACACAATGCTTAGACTCTAGCCAAGGCAATGCTATCTGTGCAATAGATACAAAAGTGTTCTAGAACAATACCTCACAAGTAAAAGGCATGTAATTAGATTTAAATGATTGCATATATTAATCCATCTATTCCCAGTACTGTGTTATCTTGTTTTTAAAGAACTATCCTTATCAGCTCCAACATATCTAGAAGAGAGCAAGCTGCTGCTGCTGATGACGGTACTATGGAATAAGTGTATGAAGAAGATAGACAATGTTTAGGTACTCTGGTGAGTACCTAGATGGGAAACCTCCCATATAAGCTTTTACACATATAATAATTATTCATAATCATTATGTACCATTGTTACTTAGATGCACATTTGGCTGGTTTACTATGCCCATTCTCTGTCACCACAGCTGTCTCCTGGAATGAAATATCTCCTAAGATCCATGTGGTTACAACCCTGTTGCAATTCTGGAAGGCCTTTAAGACTTGGCTGTTCTCCCAGGCCTTGGGTTAAAGTAGAAGAAGCCCTTGTTGGATGTGCTATTTATATACTTTTTTTGGTCTGAGAAGTCTTGTCTGTTTATTCTGTATTTTGTTTTTATTTTGTTTTGTCATATAGCTATGGAGATAGTATGGATGTTTGCAGAGGTGGGCATCACATAATGTAACAACCGGTTCGCCCAGAACCGAAAATGTGAATGTACGCGGCAGCCAACACACGGCGATTATATAGAACCGGATAGCGCTGGGGCGGGGGGGCGGGCATAGCCACTGGTCGGAACTACCGGTTCACCCAAACCGGTCCGAACCGGCAGCAGCCCACCTCTGGATGTTTGGGTAACAAATAAACAAGTTTATTAATGACTTTAATTCAGCTTTGAGGCAAGTGTCAAGTGGAGAACCACAGGATTGTGTCCTGGGCCTTGTGAGTTCAATATGTTCATTAGTGATTTGAATGTCAGTGATTTGAAGGGAAACTTGCAGATGACACAAATCTGGAAAGGGTGGCCAATATTTCAAATGAAAGAAAGAACATTCAAACATCTCTAGACAGTAGAATGAAATGAATAGTATGAAATTTAACATGAAAAAATATAAATGTCTGTATCTTGGTAGAGAAACTATAAGGCACATATGTAAGATGAGACCCAGCTTGAGAGTACTATATGTGAAAAAGATCTAGGTGTCTTTGACTACCACAAGTTAAATCTGAGCCAGCAGTATGATTGGGCTGCTAAAAAGACAAATGCTATAATGGGGTGCATAAACGAGCACAGAGTCTAAATCAGGGGACGTAATTACTCCACAGAGCTCTTTTGGAGTATTAAATACAGTTCTGGGTATCACAGTTCAAAAAAGAATGTTCGGAACAAGTTTATGGAAGGGATACTAAGACTGTAAATGGCTTGAGAACCAACATTTATGAGGAACAGTTAAAGGAACTGGTTATGTATAGCCTACAGAAAATACTACTTAGAGGAGTTACCATAGATATCTTTAGATATAGAGAGAGCTGTCAGGAAGGAGGAAAGAATGTATCCTGCAGGTCCAAGAGGTCAGGATCAGAAGTAGTGAATTAAAATTAAAAGTGAGATAAATCAAGCTTGTCATCTGGGGAAAAAAATCTTGATTCTATGAGCTGCACCTCCTTCACTGAAGGTCTTCACAAAGAATCTGGATGAATATTTGTCAGAAATGTTCCAGTGGATTCTACACTAGCAAGGGGCTGGATTACATGGTCTCTAAAATTCCTTCTAATTCTATGATACTATGACAATCACTTTTCCTTAGCTGGGTATATTTAATAAATTATTATTATTATTATTATTATTATTATTATTATTATTATTATTATTATTATTATTATTTATTAAATTTGTATGCCGCCCAACTCCCAAGGGATTCTGGGCGGCTACAATTAAATAATTAATTGTATTAATTCTATAAAAGAGCTAGACTATTTTCCTTAAATTAGTCTTGGTAGTTCATAGAATGTGAATCTAGGAGAGTTTCAGTAGTCAAAACTGTGATATTCATTCTACATAATAAATTTATATAAACAATATGAACACAACTAAGCCATTTTACAAACATATATATCACTTTATTGTAGAGACATGACAGTGCATAGCTGAACTTGATTTATGTCACAAAAACTGATCAAAACTAAACTTAGTTAATATTTGAATGGGAGTATTTAAAATACCAATGGTAAAAACTAGCCTTGGGAAACAAAAATAAATAAATGATAATTTTAAATTATCTGGAAGATTATAGTGGCAAACCACTTCCACATTATTCCCAAGAAAACAGCATGGATGCATTCACAAAAGTCAAGTTCAATTTGAGGTAGGCTTTATTTTTTATGCATACTTGAAACCACCTATTCTGATCTGAAAAGTTATAAATTGAACGACTTTAAATTCCATCATGCTTTTGGAAAGGTTTAAACATTACTTTAGGCAAGTGTGGTGGCCTCAGAGCCAATCATCGTTGAGTCCTTCTTAATAATGGTTTCCTGTTAAATTACTTACCATATGATTAAGGAAGAGCAGGGCCTCAAAGGATCACTGAAAATAATTTAGTGACTCAGCTAGGGATTAAAAGAAATATATCAGAGATTTATTTATTTTTTAGAGAAAAATAGCATGATCTGAGAAAAACATATCTACTGTGGCATAAATGAAGATGTAGCTTACTAATGTTCATCTTGAAATATTTCTAACTCATGCATATTGGGAAAGTTGCATACAAAAATGTGTATATGCAAAACAAGTTTTAAAATATGCCTTAGGGAAAGATAAATATACAGTATAACCATAAGGTTATGTAAAGCAGGTACATATTTATTTTACATGTTTTAAAAAATGGAAGAAAGTTTGACAATGATTAATACTTGAATATGCAACATATTGAAATAGACCATAGGTGTCAAACTCACCACATCACATTGCCATCACATGATGTTTCACAACGTTTTTCCCATTCACGGAGCTGGGGTGGGCGTGGCCTGCGCACGATGCATCCGGCCCACGGGCCACCAGTTTGACACCCCTGAAATAGACTGTATTAAGACAGAGTTTTCCAACCCTAGTCTCAGTGTATTCAAGTATTATGACTTCTTCAGATACATTTGATTAATCCATTAATCCATTCAAATGAAAACTTAATGCAAATCATTTTAAGAATAATATATGTTGAACTATTTTTCAGTGCATTGTTGAGCCTTTCAATTTCATCTTTGTATCATTAGTTCATCCCTTTGTTTGATAAGGCACATTATAATAACTGACAAAAAATTGATGTTCCTTAATTTCTGACTCACACACATAAATATTAGAATTTTCAAAATTAACTTCATGTCTGGAAAAAAAATTTTTTTAATTCTGGAAGCCTTTTCATATTGCAAAATCAGTCATAGAAATAAATAGGCAAATTAAGTAAGAGGATTAGCCATATTGCCATATCTCCAGAATGGAAAATTAGTAAATAAAACCAAATTATTTGCCAGCATTGCAGTAACTTCTTATCTTCATATGGTCACATGACTGAAAATATTGTTAGGAACAAAACTATTAGAGGTTCCATAGGTCTGTTATGTTAATAACTGAATACTAACAACCAGTTTTCCTGTGTTTATGAAAAAAAATATTTTATTTATTTAGATATATATAGCTTCCCAACTCTCATAATCATACATCAAACAAAACAATGATTTCAGGTAAGAAATCTACATAAACCTTTAATAATATTTATCTCAGTGATAAGCAAATCTGTAGATATATGATTGCAAATTTAAATAATTCAAGTTATTTTTATATCATGTAATCAAATAAAAGTATTTTGGCTTCATATTCTACAGAATATGCAAGAATCAAAGTCAAATTTCTGAAAATTCCCTTATGATATCTCTCTTAAGAATCCAACACATTTTCTGATATTAAAATTTGATTTGACTGACCCTTGTTTCAATGAGATTTAGCAAAGGCAGTGTGCTGAAGTATCACTTTTGCATATATATTTTTACTTTATAGTTTTATTGTAAGAAGGCAACTTTTTGCCTTTAATAATTAACTGGGGAAGGGAAATTGTCTTTCATCCTCTTAGAAGAGTAAACAAGAGAATGGATGGGGCATGAAATAGTTGCATTGAAAGGAGTGGGGTCTTTTGAACATTGGCCTGAAAGTTTTCCATTATTTTTCTCTTTCCCCTGTCTCCAGTTACTTACCTCCTCACATCTCTGTGGAATTTCCCCACTTTTCTCCTCCTTTCTTAATACAACCCCCCCTTCCCAAAATTTAGTCTCTATTGTCTTCCTTTTTCTCCTTTTCTTTTTTGTGGACCCTACTAAAAATAGATGAAGAATGTGTGGGGATGTGTGTTACTGTGTAAAAGAGGTGATTTGGGTATGTCAGAAGAACTACACAATCAATTTATTTTATAATGCATTACAGTATTTTATTTATTCATTTACTTGTTTATTTCATCATATTTGTGTAGCTGCCCACAATTCTGGGTGATGTACAATAAAAACAAAATATAAAGTAAATAATATTAAAACAAATTCTACTATTAAAAATATTGATATCAGACGAGAAGATGGTTTGGTGTTATAGACAATGCATCCACCTCACTAATCCACTATTTCCTAGAGATGCCGAAGTCTGTTGACACAGCCATCACTCACTCAAATGTATGCAGGGAAATCTCCCAGAACAGTATGAGATGGAGTTAGTAAACAGATGTTGACAAGACAGAGAAATTGGGCATTGCAGTGGATTTAGTCTGTGATTATACTTTATATACCTATGCTTCCTTTTGAAGTACATGGCACTGTTTGGCTTTAGGATATTTATGTTCTATTTTTTGTTTTTTTTTTAAAAAGGATTATGTATCCTAAAAAGAGACAGATAGAACATCATTTGTATTGTCCTGAAAAGTGACAATACAGTTATTCTGGTTTTTTTTAATGGATTTTGAACATCATCATTAGAGTTTATAGGGGTCATTATTAATTTATCCATGTATTTCATTGGATCTGGAGGCCACCCGATTCCCAATTGGTCTGTGAGGCTTATATCTCAAAAGGAAGAACCAATAATATAAAGAAAATAGCAATAGCAATAGCAGTTAGACTTATATACCGCTTCATAGTGCTTTTACAGCCCTCTCTAAGCGGTTTACAGAGTTAGCATATTGCCCCCAACAATCTGGGTCCTCATTTTACCCACCTCGGAAGGATGGAAGGCTGAGTCAACCTTGAGCCGGTGAGATTTGAACCGCCGAACTGCAGCTAGCAGTCAGCTGAAGTAGCCTGCAGTGCTGCACTCTAACCACTGCACCACCTCGGCTCAGTAAAATAAACATAAACTGATATAAAGAACTGTCAAGGGCTTGGCAATCACTCAAACCCAAGCCTGGGAGCAAAGCTGGGTTTTCAAAGACTTTTGGAACAACTGGAGAGTGGGAGTCATACAGAACTTTTGTGTGTGGGGGGGGTGGGGGTGGGGGCGGAGAGATGGAATGATGTTATAGAGAATAGGTTGGCAACAGAGAAGGCACACTTCCTAGATGCCAGTAGATCATATTGTTCATCATGGAATGTGCCCACTCTCTCTGATATCACTGGATAGGCAGAAACTACTGGGAACCGGTATTTCCTCAAATAACCAGGCCTTATGCCATGCATGATTTTGCAGGTGACCTTAAATTGAACCCAGAAACCAACTGGCAAACAATGTGGCTCACAAAATAATGAGAGAACTGCTTTGTGAGCTACACTGACACATGAACATATCATGGTATACCCATCACAGCTCATACCACTGCAGTTGGAATAGTCCTGAGTGGGAAGGTACTACCACCCCATCCAAAACCCAAAGATGGAAATCTACAGATCTAAAGAGGCCCCTGATCTGTTCTTCCCCAGCTGCACACAACCTGCAGGCAATGAGTCAGCCCAGGGTTAAGATGTACAGCTGGATATCATCCACATATTGATGATACTAGATCCTGAATTAACAGATGACCTCACCCAGTGATAGATGTTAAACAAAAAGAATAAGAATGGCAAGCCCTAATGGAGACAGTGTTGCAGGAGAAGGTTAAAAAAAAACCTCGCTTTTTAACATTTGGGATTTTTAAAATGTGACCTATGTGAAACCTATGGAAGCTTTTCACACCCTTTTTTCATCTGATTTTTGGAAATATCACATTGAACTATTATGTTGCCACATTACAAACATTTTTTGCCAGATTTTGACACTGCAATCAGGGTGGGCTCTGAAGACATCCAAAAATATGCCGTGGAGGCGACCTAACCCAGAGTAAATTAAATTAAAGTTTTTTAACACTATAATTTTTAAACTTTCCTAAGCCTCCTCTATGAGACTTGTATAGAAGTTAGAAGTGCTTTTTTGATGTTAAAATTCTAGTATTAATCCATCATTAGTAAATGTATATTCAATTTACATAAATTATGGATACAAGACTTGTCAAGACCCAAGTTTCTTCTTTTTCTCTCTCCCACACTCTCATTAGCCAACAGACTGATTTCCGTTTTCTTTAGTGCAGATGAAGCTGGAGTTAGGTCAGGAAGGTTTTTCAAGGCTTTTGCCTCTTACTTGAGAGAAATGTCTTTGTCAATCACACAAAACTAAAGTAGTTGTCTTCCAAAGGTGCTCTATTTTAAGCCATCACTCTTAGAAACTTAATAGCATCAATATAAATCAGGATACATTTTAAAGTATCTTGGGGATTCTTTCAGTGGCTAAGCTTCCTGGAAAGAATATTTTATGGGCTCCACACCACTCTCTGATCCCCACACCAGATGGCAAAGCCAGGTCTTTATGCCCTCCCGGAAGGGCATCATGGTTCCGGCCAGTATGATTTTAGTGCTGCTGTGTAATGTTGTGTTAAGTTGCAATGGTAGCAAACATAACTTAGCACTTATTAAGAAATACCATACCATACCAAAGGTTTTATTTCATTTCATTTCATTGAGGTTGTCCTGACAAAGCCATTAAGAGCTTTGCAAACTACACACAACTCTATCTCCAATTCCCTGTTAAGATTGAATCTGTTCTGATCTTGACTGATATTTATGTGCACTTTTCACCTAAAATATTGACTTAAATTAATCTAATTTGTGATGTCCCTTACCCTGCTTACTTCCTGAGATAGCTTTATAGCTTCATGGTTAAAATGTAAAATTATGTAGACTTTCCACTCAATATTGCATTAGGATCTGAAAGACTCCCACTAGAAGTGAAAAGGTGGGTATTTGATTTAGGCTTAAATTCTAACTCCAAAATGCATTGTTATGTAACAAGATTTTTTTCAGCTGTTCCCTATATCATTAACATCCGATGCTCAGTTTTCACTCTGGCTAAGTATTACATGTTGACATTAGCATTATTGAATGAAAGGATATTTGAGGATATTCTGTTTCTGTTCCCTTGACAAAATTGAATTAATTGACCATATTCTTCTGCACTGTGCCTTCTGTTCATTCTGGCATAAGGCTATAACCCTGCCATTTTTGTTCAACTACTGAAGAGATGCAAAAGATTCTGTTTGCTTCCTTCTAGCCACCAAGTTAACAATGTTATCTAAGAATGTTGTATAATTCTGTGTAATCAGCATTGCAATTTGGTATCCATATTGTTATTGCATTGTGTTGTTATTTTGCATTAACTTTATTGCCATGCATTCAACTTCATTGCCCCAAATGTAATTTTTAGTAAAATCTATTTTATATAATTTTATGGATTATAGTCAGTCTGTAACTAAACTCAGCTACTACTAATGCAGAATATAATACAATCATATATAACATATGTAACATCATTTATTTAGATTTATTTCAAAAAAATAAATGAGTATCCATTTGATTTCTCCAAGATCTTAATTTTCTATGTGAATTAAATCCCAGAATTCAATTTTATTCATGCTTCTTTTTTATCAGATATATTTCTTCAGGATGACAGTTCTAATCTCAATGCCCTCAACTTCTGCTAGTTTTTATACAAGGCAAATTATTTTGTTTCTCTTTATATTCACTGCTCCCAAATGTTGGTTTAAACTCCCACACAAATGTGTGTTTAATACTTTGATTCAGATCTGTTTGCTTGTAATTTCAGAATCAACGATGTGTTTTTCTTTTCCTTAACTTGTTTTGTGGATAACATAGAAGAATAGTTTTGATTATTTTTTTTAAAAAAAAGTTAACTTAGGGAGAAGAAAAAGCAGAGTTGTCTAGGAAGGATTAAAAGCATATAAAAATCATAGGTGAGTGCATAAAATCAACTCACATTAGGTACTTTTGATATCATGTAGACAGATGTAGGATTAGGGCATGAATTGAAGTTCAAAAAACAAATTCAGAGGAAACAGAAAGAAATACCTTGTCAGTCAAAGAATAATAAATGTTTGGAATAGCCTACTGGGCAAGGTTGTTGAGGAAAAGGCAGTGGGTTTGTTCAAGAAGCAATTAGATGTTATCCTGGGGGAAATGCTATATTACACGAGACAGACATCAGTATGGTGAATAGAGCCTTTTCTTCCTAATATTTCCTATGTTCTTTTACTACAGCATGTGTTTCTAAGGATCTATAGGCTCAGTGCACCATATCAAAATGAAAAATCAGCTGGGTCCTTATAATCTGAGGAAGAGAATGAGCAGGTTTCTTCATTTTATTTTTAAATGCTCAGAGATTTAAATATCATCATCCTGGAACTGTGTTATTTTTGTCTCAATCTTGACATAACGGTTGCTTTGCCTAGGTAGAAGATGTTCCTTGCTCTGTAAGGCACTGTAAATACTTCAGAATAAAATATTCTTGATAAAAGAAAGACTAGGCCATGGCTGAACATATCTTTAACTGGAAGCCTATCCCAAGTGTAAAAGGCAATGAAGGAAAGATCTGTGAGATTGTTTGAGGGAAATGAATTATATCAGATAAAGTTATCTTTTCTACATAGAAAAAATGGCCAAGAAATCAATGAAAAAGAACTTTTATTACAGGTGTTTGCCCTGGAATCTCCATAAATAGATAATTAGTGACTTCTAAAAACCAAAGAAGCTAAGGCAAAAGTGTCATTGGCAAAGAAGAGAAGCCATTGTTACAGAAGTGTGGAGCTCAATTAATGGAAGCCATTTGCAAATCTTGTCAAAACAGACAAGAAGTGTTTTTTATAAAAATACACACACACACACACAAACACAACTGACAAAAGAGAAATGAAACCAATTGTCTTCTGCCCTGAAGAGACATTATCTTTATAGAAAACCTTAGAACATTTTTGCTGCCTTGAACAAATAACAAATAACAAAATTTTTGCTTCCAATCCCAACTTCACCTGTAAAATTTAGATTAAAGGTTAAGAATTGACACATAAATATAATATGGCTCAAAAATCAGAGAATGTTCATTAATAGTTTCCTCATCAAAAAGGAGACATATTGACTATGATGCCACTAGGATAGGTCAAAGGTCATCTGCCTTTCAATATTATATATTAATTATGAAGAGCTGGAGAGAATGTTTTTTAAATTGGATTAAATAGCTGAAAGTCAAAAACAAAATTAAGGATGATCTTGATAAGTTAGAGAAATGGGCTGAAGGTAACAAAATTAAATTTAACAGAGTGCCAGGCAAATATTTGACTTATGAAACAAATATAAAATGCACAAGCATAGGGTAACAGAAAAACAGACTTGGAAGAAGTTTTCTTAAGTAATAGTTTTCTTTTCCTGATTTTCATTCTGTATCCTGTTTTTTTTAAGTCCAACATAGCATTATTTCATTATTTTTCCAGTCTCCTAATGTAGAACAGTTTCATTCCACTTCCAAAACATTATTTGACCAGTTTAAGAGCTGGAGGAAACTTGAATGACTGGAAAAACATGCAATAATGCACTACTAGACTTACTTTAAAATGAAAGCAAGGGAAGATAGGAAAAGAAAAATAGTAATTGCTGCCAGCAACCTGTTTTAAATCAGCAACTTTCAATTTATAAAGAATGTGCTTTGATAATAGTCTATTACAGCATTCATAGTTAGATTATTTCTAAAAGATATTATAAATGAACAGGATAGTGAGAAAACAATTTACATGTATGTGCATTTTGATGCTTTGATTTTATTTTACGTGTGTGTATTTATATACACACATATAAAAGTATATATTTATTTAATTATTTATTTATTTATTTGTCAACAAGTGCAAGGAAACAGGACACATGAAAAAATGGCACAAATAAATGGATATAAAGAAGCAAAACATAGCGATAAACACATAAAATGAGTACATACATAAAATGGGTACAGTAGGACAGGGACGGTAGGCACACTGGTGCACTTATGCACGCCCCCTTAGGGACCTCTTAAGAAACGTGTAAGGTCCACGGTAGACAGTTTAAAGTAAAAGGTATGGGGGTTAGAGAAACTAACAACAGGATCAGGTAAAGTATTCCAGACATTTACTACTCTATTGCAGAAGTCGTATTTTCTGCAATCAAGATTAGGGCGTAGTTCAAGGTTATCCAGGCCTAAAGTTTCAAGTCTACTGGAATAAGGAATTTGATTGCGAGCAGAGGAGGCGAGTACTCTTCTTGTAAAATATATATGTCTAGTAACAACCCCACACAGGAAACAAGTGAATTGGCTGTTGTTTTCCTGCAACAGAAATATGGGCGTGTACAGTAGCAAGGAAATTGTCCAATAGGAGGACATGATACCCTACCAAGATTGGATGTCTTGAAACGCTATTGGTAAAGTATCTCAATCCAGACAGGATTTATTTAAAGACAGAACTGGCATGAGCAAAATTCCAGACCATCTTAAACAGTAACTGCAGATATGCAAAGAGAGAGAAAAATCTCGCCAACGAATGTGTGCACAAGACCACTTACTGAAGTTCCCAGTAATTCCTTTCTTCCAAGAACTGGTCTAGCCACGTACAACGTTTAACTTTATATTCTGTTCAGCCAACATTTACCAATCTCCTTCTCTGACTACTCCCAATTATTTCTATAGAACCTCCCTCCAAAGAAGTTGTCATGTTTCTTCAAGTAACACAAAGAAGTTCTATGCTTATAATCATCAAAGTTTGTGAGTTCTGCACAGTCATTCTTCATCAACCTCTCTTTGGTAGAGCAGCAGCAACAGAGAGGTATAGGCAAGAGTTACGACACTTCTTTTCTTCCACACAACCTAAATCAGTACCTCATCCTTTTAAATAAAGCAAATTATCTCACCCATCTCAATGATAATTGTTTCTTAAGTATCAGAATATTTTTCTAATACTGGCATACATAGTAAAACTGCAACTCAGTAGATGAATTTGCCATGCTTGTAGAGCAAAATCAACAAAAGTATTTTCAAATATTTTTTAAATATGTTTTGATAAAAATCGTCTTCCAATTCTTCCATTGTTGTTGTTTAAAAAGATCTTTCTCTCTCTCTTACAAATGAAAAAAAGATATCTAAGATAGATAGATAGATAGATATATAGATATAGATATAGATATAGATATAGATATAGATATAGATATAGATATAGATATAGATATAGATATAGATATAGATATAGATATAGATATAGATAGATATAGATATAGATATAGATATAGATATAGATATAGATATAGATATAGATAGATATAGATATAGATATAGATATAGATATATATATAGATATAGGGATGGATGGATGGATGGATGGATGGATGGATGGATGGATGGATGGATGGATAGATGGATAGAGATGATAGATGATAGATGATGATAGAGTTTATATGAAATCACTTTGCTCTCTGCAGAAGGCTATTCTGATGCCATAATTAAGCATATAAACTTTATACCTCAGTTCAGGTTTTGTAAAAAAAAAAAAAATCAGTTTCCCAAGTCAATACATTCACTTAAAAAATGGAAACAGCTAATCTCCAGGTAACATAGAGGCATGTCCTGCATATATCCTCATATACTTTGTACCTTAAATAATAAGAGCAATTTAAAGAGCAGGCAATCCATTAAGTGCTTTTGCCCTGTTGGGAATCTCTCTATCTAGCAGGAGACTAGGTCTTAGATATGGAGATGTCCTGTAGAGAAGCAAAACTCTGAAAGAACATTCCTAATGATGTTCCCGCATTGCTCCTGCTGTGGAAATGCTACCCTTCATCTCATTATCGTTTGGAGCCACAATAGTATCACGATGAGCTCAGAGAAATGAATGTGAACTAGAGTGAGGAGGCTGTAAAATGGCTGCAAGCCTGATGAAATGCTTACTAACTCTACAGGTATCTCTGAGATCCTTTTTAGTCCACCTGGATGGGACTGCTTGACAAAAGTTTTGAGAATACTTACCAGAGAGAGGGGCAGGAGAAATAACAGGATTATCTATTTTCTAAGATCTTAAGGCAACAGAACTGTGTGTCTTAAGTGTTTACCTTTGCTCCATTGAAATTACAAATATATAATTCTTTACCTCATTTTCAACATTTGTTTGCACTGTTTTGGCAAGGGAGGCACTGCATATAAGGCTGCGTGTATCTTTTATATAACTTAAACCAAAAGAGTTTGATCCAGTCTCTAAAAATCCAGAGCACCAAGTAGTCACAGCAAAGTGATAGCAAAAATTCTATTAGCTTCTGGCTATGTCAGACCAGATCAGAAACCTTACTATTGCTTCTTTCTGTTTGTAATCCCAAAACAAATTATGTTCAGAAATGTAATACAGCTTCTTTTAAAATGTAATCCTTGCTCATAATTTTTTTGGTCTGGACTACTTACATTCTCCATTTGAGAGGCAACTTTATTCATTTTATTCCATAACTCAACAGAATACAACTATTAAAAGTAATCTCTCTGTTGTATTGTTACAACCTACTTCCCTTAAATGTCATCTCCTGTTCTTCATCATAAACTCCATCCATTTCAGTTTTTATTGTTTTAAGGAACTCTACCTTTTATACCAAATGGGAATGAACTGGTATCTAGGACTCTGGAACTTTTTGCACTATTTTGTTTCAATTTCATTTAGGACTCTCTTAGTTCCTTACTCACTTCTACTTCTGACTATTTGGTAATAGTGCTCTTCTAAGCATTTGATCATGCAATTACTACAGCTGCATAACTGCATCACTGTGCAAGGCAATGATGGTCAACACTGACATGCCAATGGCATTGCTAGATACTCAACCCATAGCTATAGTTGTAGAATTTTATTTGTAATATTGTACTAAATTATATACTACACTGCTCTACTTTACTGTGGCATATGTAAAATTTCATATTTATATACTAAAACTATATACTATAAATTAGTATTAAGTTTAGCTGCTAAGAATGTTCTGTGCTGTGCAAATGAAAAGAGAATTCTCTTCGTTACATCGCTCAGTTTACAAGGATACATAAAATCATTTCTGCTGCATTATTTAGCATTATGGCTGATGTGAGAATTTAAGTTTAAAGCAACTAGCTGCTTATTTTATGTATTCATTGATTAATCAATAAAAACATTCCTTGCTGGAAGTTGCTTAAGGTTATTTTCCTACATGTTTTAACAACATGATGGCAACCCCTACATACACTGTAAAGGAGGACGTTAATCCTTTTATCCAAACCTGCCCACTTATATTTTAAGAGAGGTGATAATGTTTACACATAGGGACATTTTTAATAGGAAATAAATAGCAGCATCACCCATCCTAATAATGAAAACAAATCACACCTAAACAACTAGCAAGATATATTTTTCCCTACAGCATTTTTCACTTAACAGAAAACTGATCCATCAGTGGAGACTACAACCTTTTAAATCTAGAGGTAGGAAAATTAGCAGAAAAAATGAGGGCAAAATCCTATCTACAAAAATAAAATAAAAAAAAAGATAGAATGGGGTGTGTTTTTTCTTTACAGAAGAACTCAACTCAAAGCTAAGTCCGTTCAAGGACCCGGATTTCATAATAGCCTTTGCTCATTGTTCCTTATTATCAGAGCAAGCTGCATTCAGACTAAGGCAGATCTTGTTCCTAAATTTATGTCTCTGTGTGTGACCGCTACAAAATGTGTTTTGTATGCTTTTTCCTGGAAGCTTAATATAGTGACACTGGTGACACAGCTTGGACTCTTCCTTTCATGTATATTACCAACTCAAACTGCAACCTGCTGGCAGATTTTTCTTAAACTCTAAAATGAGGGTCTAACCTTCTCTTCTTTTTCTTCTTCTTCTCTGTTACCTATAATCTTGATTTGACTCACACAAAAGTGACACAGTGGGAAATCCACTCAAGTAGACTTTGACAACTAACAATGGAAGCCTACCTACATGGAAGCTGACTGGTGTTTTATAGAGAGGAAATGTATTAAAGTTTAAAGATGTCATCTATGTTAACTGATCCGTGTTGTCAAAGGAAAGCTGCATATACATACATATACAGTTTCAGTAGAATGCAAAGAACAAATTAACCAACAGGATTTGTTTAGAAGGAGCAAGACTGCAAAGAGTTAGGGCAATGCTTAAGCACTACTACGCCTGGACAATAATAGTGCTAGAAATTATAAATAAGATAGATATAGTATAAAAATAAAGATTAATGAAAGAGAAGTGACAGACAAGTTAGCTACAAGTGTATCTTAAATTTTTTCTTGTGTTGTGTGTTATAATTTTACTGTTCTTGAAGCCTTCTAACCAATAACAACATCTTAGATGTTTAGTCTTGTAAATTAACCCTGACATCATTTATTATTATGTTTTCTTTACAATAGTTATCAACACCCCTTATGCTGCTGCATACTATCAATCTATTCAACAAAACAGTGCAAGCAATGAATCAAAAATGTGTTTAAATCTTTTGTAATAGTCCTGTTGTTGTCAGATATTAAAACTAGGAGAGCATTGAAGTAAGCAGAAGCTCTGACACTTTGATTTAATGCAGCAACAAGATCAGCTTTTGTCTCACTAGCTCCTGCCATTGTCAGTAGATCATATTGGGAAAAAAAAAATCATCAGCCATTTTGGTGTTGATTGGCCAGTCAGTTTTGCATGTTAACTTTCCAGGAAAAGAAAGATGGATGTAGACTGTCTGCTGATTTTGTCACAATTCCTGGGCAATTTAACAAACCATTTATGGGCAAAGCCCTAAGTTAGGGATGGAAGAAATTCAGGGAGAAATCCTGAAGGCATCAAATAGCTCAAGCCACAAATCTAAAAGATGAATAGCACTTGAGCAGGTTCCTTATGGTAATCTCCCAAATATGTTTTTCAGGGTTATTTCTGAATAACAGGGAGTATTCCTACAGCAGACGTGATAAAGTGACATATGTTCTCACAGGAAAATCACCAACCCAAACCAAGAGGGAGGGAGGTAACATCTTCCTTTTCCCTTCCTCTCCTAGCTGTGCTCTAAAGTGGTCGAGAATATGCATAAAGTGGTTTGGGATTATATATTATATTATTAAAACTTGAGGCTTAAAATTTATAAATTGGTATGTAGTACCAAGCTTGCAAACTTCTATATTTTCCATTATTTGTTTATTTTACTTTCTTAGAGGATTTAGAATTCTTTTTATGAGGTTCTCACTGAAAAAGTAATAAACGTCTTTCACTTCTGTAATGAACTTTGCCTCATGACTTTTTCTATGCATAGGATCAACGATACCATACATATAGAAAAGTAGAAAGCAAAGTCATCAGGTCCTACAGGAAGCTCTGCCTGGAAGCATATTGTCTACTGTGTGATTTATACATAGAAGACCTTGGTCCGCACTAATCTGCTCAAAGTGGGGACTAAGAAGAGGTGTATTGTTAGACTTAAATTTGATGCCATTATGAGGTCACTAACTGCTAAGAGTCTTCATCTGGGATCACTAAATATATTTGGACATATAAAATAGAAATACTGGAAGGGTCCAATAGCATAATAAAATAAGTCATGGTGTTCTCTCTAGAGTCACTTTATTCCGTTTGATCAAATATATCAAATCAAATATACAGTATATATTTCATATTTCTAATTTATCTTTCTACAATCTAAATCTTATCACTTTTTTTTTGCTACATTCCAGATTCTTCTTTTCCTACCATACTCTGAAATGGTACTAACAATTCTTTTATTATTGCAGAAGATTTGGGACATCTTACATTATACTAATGTCAGAAATGGTAGGAACAATTTGTCTTGCCCCTTTGCAACTATTTGCCTTAGGTCATATTCCTCCATTGCTTCTGTTTCTTATGGCTTCTGAAGAAAAGGTCTCTAACAAAATTATCAGCCCCATATCCTTATCCAAGATTTCTTTGATTCATATGTACATAACAGGGGTGGGTTCTAACTTACCTCGCTGCCGGTTCGCTTCCTCCCGCGCCGCGTGGCCACGGCTCGTGGCCACGGCAGTGCAAAAAAAATTTTAAAAATCCCCCCCCAAAAAAAGCCAAAAACAAGATGGCGACGCATGCGGAGTGCCGGAAACTCGGCTTCTGCGCATGCACAGAAGAAAAAAAACCCGGGAAAATATTCCATTTTTTTTTTCCAAAAAAAAATTCAAAAAAAAAAAAAAGATGGCAGCGTCCACCGAACCGGCTCCGTGACGTCATCGTGACGTCACCAGCGGGTCGCTACTGGTTCGGGCGAACCAGTCCAAGCCGGGAGGAACCCACCTCTGGTACATAATGTCTTCCATTCTTCATATTGTTTTTCATATAACTAATGAAGTGATCATTGTTAATGGGCAGTTTTCCAAATTCCCTGAAACTTGCTTCATTTCAGCCATTAAAAAAGTAATAATAATTAAATGAATAAATAAATAAATCATTTTCTTGATGATTGGAGGGTTCCTCTTTCAGAATTTTTCCACTTGCACCATTTCTGTAATTGTAAAAAAAGGTAGAGATTCCTAACAGATAATGATGGATTAGTTCTTGGATTCCTAATTCCTCTTCTATTATTTAATTCCCCAAATATGGTGGTAGTTTGAGGATGCACATTGGTAATAATTCATTTTTATAAATTACTATTTATAAAAAATAGAAAGAAGGGGAAGAAAAGAAACAGATTTCCAGAATTTCAAAATGCTCAAGCTGTTTAGCATCCCTTGCTCAATTGTCTTCTTGTAATGTCATAATAGGGCTATTCCCATGTTGCAGTCAATGAAAGAAGCGGTGATTTGCAATGAAATCTTTAATCACATGTTCATGAGATCAGCTCAGGCAGATTAGTGTGCAAAAGAAGTATCCCTAGAGAAGCATACTTTAGGCATTAACTACAAGAAGGATTGTGATTGCTTTTTCCAATGTTTTTTTCTCCTCTACAGAATCAGTCTTGTTATAAAGGAATACAAGACAATTTTTAACATTTTTTTTTTAATTTGTCTTCAGATTGATTGACCACATGCTGATTATGGTCTCTTCTTCTCTGAACTGGAAAGCTGACAAATTTGTACTATTCTCACATTTTGATACAGTTTTTTAATGCTATATGCAGGTTTGAAATGTGCATGAAGGATCAGAACTGAGGTATAGCATGTCATCGCTGAGCAGAAGATAAATAATGAGCAATTCTGAAAGCATTGAAGCCAGTACTCCACCTCAAGCTTCCAGCAGTGAATTACTGGATTATTCATGTTTACAAAAGAAGAAAACAAAACCGCTAATGAGAAAATAGCTATAAAATATTGAAGCTGATTCATTGATTATGTGCCATCAAGTCATTGTTGACTCTTGGCCACCACATAAATAGATTCCCCCCCCCCTTGATAATAAATGCTTAAGTAGTATATGTTAAAGATCCCCATAAAAGCAACCAAAAACTATTTGCAACTACTGCACTTCTTTTTTTTTGCCTTAGATTTCATGCATTTTGGGCAAGAAATTACATTCCAATAAATTTTTGGAGAAAGCATCTCAGTTCTTTGTCAGATGTTATCCTTCAGGTTCCTCTGCTCAGTACCCTAATGGAATGGATTTCCCAGAAGTCAACTAAGAATGTAGTTGCCATCCTTTATACATGCTCTGGGCTGTGGAAAAAAGCCTCGCAAAGTAAGAATCATTTTGATATGAAGCCATAAGCAGATATCCCACCAAATTGGAACCAAATTGCCAAGAATTTAGGATTTAATTGAGAACTGATTCTGAATAGACCAAACGGAGTAGCCAACCTGCTGCCCACTAGATATTTTGAATATAAACTTCCATGTTACTAAAATGTCCTGTCCTATCTCTGCTGTAGTGTAGCTTTTGGAAATCTTTATATTTAATTGAATGGAGCCAGTGAAAGGCATTACCATAGTATTAGATCCAGGAGTCCATTTCTTCAACAGGAAAAGAGTTAGTGATGTTACCTCACTACGAATCCTTAAAATTCCTGCAAAACCTAGATAAAGTCACAGAAAGTCTGAACTTCAACTTTAAGCACTTTTGGGGATTTGAAGGAATACAGGTAGTCCTTGACTTAGAACAGTTCATTTAGTGACCGTTCAAAGTGACAAAAGCACTGAAAAAAGTAACTTAAGACCGTTTTTCACACTTACGACTTTTGCAGCATCTTCATGGTCATGTGATCAAAATTCAGACACTTTGCAACTGATCCATATTTATGACAATTACAGTGTTCTGGAATCATGTGACCACCTTTTGCAACAAGGTAACAAAGCAAAGTCGATGGGGAGACCAGATTCACTTAAAAACCAGGTTACTGGTTAAGTTAAGAACTGCAGTGCTTGGCTTAACAACTGTGGCAGAAAAAGTTATAAAATGGGGTAAAACTCATTTAACAAATGTCTCGCTTAGCAACAGAAATTTTGGGCTCAATTGTGGTTGTAAGTCAACTACCTATACTCAAATTCTTTCTGGTTTTAGTTCTTCTGAATCATAAAAATAATTCCACACATTCTTTACAATGCTGTATTTGTGTGTGTGTTGTTGAGTGTATACTGTATGCAAAATAGAAAGGCTCATGTTATAACCATAATTTCATTAACTTATGGAAGAACCATTTATTCAAGGCATAAGCAAGAAATTGAATTCTTACAGTTGATTAATTGCATACAAGGAAAAGATAAACTAGAGAAGAAATAGTTTCTCTGAACAAATTCTTCTGCAAAGTGTAACATTTGCATGTGGGTTAAAAAGTGCTTGGAATAAACCAAACTTTGCTTATTTTAGTTCATATTCAATGACCTATGAATGGGGAAAAAAATCTGGCCTCACTAATAATGAGACAGAAATGAGATCACTGCTGTTGAGGGCTCATTTTGTCAGGGAAGCTTGCAACAAGACATGCATTTATCTGCCTTTCTATAACCCTTTTCAAGCCCTGTAGTAGAAAAGCTAAATTGAACAGCCAGTTTAGGAGGAACTTGGAACCTGCTCCAACCTTTGTAAGCCCTCTGGGAAAAGACAAATTATTTTTGGCAGGCCTGCCTGGCTCCAAAAGTTGATCCAGCACCCCCACCCCCACCCTCCTCACCCATGCAGCAGCAGCAGCAGCAACAAGAACAACAAAAAAGGCTAAGAATGTTGTTATAATTAAATACCAGAAGGCTGATTGGCTGGAGGTGATCCCGAAGCTGTGCTAAGGCAGCACAAAACAACGGCTGCTATTCATTGAGAGTAGCAGCGGAGAGGCTCAGAAGCTGTGTGTTTCCACTCCAAATTTAGTCCCCACCTACCTAAAAATGCCAACTCACTATGTTTTCAAACGACCACCTGCTTCGCTCTTTTGTAGTTGACATTTTTGAAAGTGACAAGAAACACACAGCTGGGAATCAAGAGGAAAGCAGTTACCTTGTCACAGAAGATCATGAAGGGTTCGGAGAAACCTGGCAATTGGTAGCAATAAATGGGCTTGTTTGCAAATATGATTGCAATATTTTCTCCAGGCTTTCTTCCTCTCTCGCCCATATACTCCTGTAGAATATACGAAAAAGGATTGCGGCCAAGCAAGACCTAACGTTCACAAAGCTGCACATTGTAAGTATTTCACAAATATGAATGGTCTCTCTACATTACCCCACACAGGAGAGAGTGTATTTAAGTTTGCATTGCTCAGGCGTACGTGGAGGACCTCAAGCAGCATTATTGACTTTGCTGTAGAACTGTGAAGAGTCTTGGGGCTTTACTGCAAAGAAAAGTTGGCCTTGCTTCACATGAACAAATCTAAAGAATGTAATAATTTACTAGCCCAAGATCCTAAATATATTAGAGAGGACTTTTAACAAGTTAAGGTTTAAGAGTAATTAAGCAATTAAGTTTGAAACACACACATATACACTGGGTTTTCCACATGGTCTCTATTTTAATTGTACTTGATTGCATGTTGTTTATTTACATGTGCCAGGTATTTATTTATCTATTACATTTACACACACTGTTGTAGTGACTGGGTGGCTTACAGAACGATATCCAAGCCATTTTATAGAATTCAACCATCAAAATAGTTTGGAGATCTTTCATTAAGCATGAAGGCAGAAAAGACCAGGTACGGAAAGTCATTGGCGGTGGGTGGGGGGAATGAGTTTATCTGTGTACCTTTGAGTCAGTAATGACTTCTGACAATTGCCTGAACAAGTCCTTGCATTTTTCTTGGCAAAATTTCAGAAGTGGTTTGCCATTGGCTCCTTCTTAGGGGTGGGGAAAAGTAAATGGCACAAGGTCACCCAGCTGGCTTTGAACCTAAAGTGGAACTAGAAGTTACAGTGTCCTGGCTTCTAGCATATTACCAAAACACTACACCAAACTGTCTGATGTACAAATTGTAAACACAGATTTTTTTTCCTTGTTGACTCACCATAATTCCTAACTGTAGGATTTGTTGCCATTAGGCATGATGATGGCCATTAATTTAAAAAGAAACTAGAAACATTTGTGGGATGTTTTGTTATTGGCTATTAATATTCAAGCTATATCATTAATCCTAGGTAACATATGTTAAATGTTCATCTTTATCTTAGAACACCAGACTAGATGGCTCTTTGGCCTTATGCAGTAAGAATATAGTATGGGGAATTAATGTTTTGGCAAAAAAATATGAGTGAATACCAAAGAGAATGTAGAGAATGGGTTTTTGATGTTATTGCAGAAACAAGGACAAAAGAAAGCTTGTTATAATAGGTCATTCGTAAATTTATGTTTGACATGTCAGCCAAAAGCAGTTGGTAATCCAGCAGTGATCTACCGAGCAACTACAAGGAAGAAAATACACGTTTTTTGAGGGGGGGAAACCCAACTTTTTCAGTACACCAAAGCTTTATTAAGGGATGATATAATACTTCTGCAGCATTATTTATTTTTCATGTTTTAAAATGGCAAAATGACTTAGGTCATGAGTGTCCAACTTTCTGACTTACCTGGGTCACTTTGAGTGAAGAGAAATTGTCTTGGGCCACACATAAAATATATAATATAGTTAATGTATATAAATCACATAATACTATTAAAAGTTTATGCATTTGTGGGGCTGCATTATTAACTATTCAGGACTACATGCGGCCTGCAGGCCACAGATTCAACATGCCTGACTTAGGCCATAGCAGACATTCTGAAACTGTTGCATGCCAATAAAAGAATACATTTTATTTACACCAGGAAGGTCAATGCAAATGCATGAAAAGGTTTCATTTTTAAAAGAAGCCAAATTAAACTACAATTTGGCATGATATATGCATTTCTATGGAATCAGACAAACTAGGTGCTCAGTTTGTAATAATGGTTCTGGGAAGTCATGCTGTAAAGTACCTATAATAAACAGCATTAAAGATGGAAGACAGACAGAAGAGCATTGATCAGATGTGCAGGCAATCTCAAACTGTCAATACATTTATGTTGTATTATATTTGTTTCTAAAAAATAAACAAAGCCCCTAAATATATATTAAAAAGCAACAATCCAGTATTGATCTAAAAGAAACAGACATTCTGCGAACTCCGGAACTAAAATAATTAAAATTCTACTAAGCTTTCGTCAGCCATCTGCTGACATCGTCAGAGTATTAAACTACCATTACAGAGATCTCTGCCTTTATATGCCATTAATCAATTTGGCCATTGCACGTGTGATAGGTCCTTCCAGCCGTCTCCCACTTGTAATTAGCTGTGCTGTTTTTGCTGTCGTCATGCTGGTTGATGGCGGCTTGATTCCTACTGTTTCCTCCCTCCTAGTCTGCTTATCTGTGGGGGAACATGCAGACTCATCCCTGAACATGCAGACTCATCCCTGAACATGCAGACTCAGCCTGTGAAGGCATGGCCAGTCCTGACCAAACACAGAGCAACCCGGCAGTGTTATCTCAAACTATAACAGATAGGATTAATGAGGAACATACCGGGCCGATCACAAGGTCACGAACAAGACAGCAAGTTGCAATGGTTGACAGACTAACATCATCCCCCACAGATAAGCAGACTAGGAGGGAGGAAAGTTCTTCCTGAAGTGGATGCATTGTCCAAACCATTATTTTCCACTGTCTTTATCCTCAGTGCCTCCTCTGAGAAAATATTTTGTCGACTGAGACATTGGGCTGGAAAAGTGGTGGAAAAATTCTCTGGTGTGCCTGATGCCCATCTCTGAGGGAAATTATTCTCAAGCACTATCTGAAGGAGGATTGCAGAACTGATTCTGTAAATTGCATTTTATTTATCAAATTTAGAGACCACCCATCTCACTCTTCCATTTTTGGTGCCCTCCATAATTCTTTGCAGTTTCATAGAAAAACTTCAATGATGAACTTCAAAACCTAACAGCAAAGTAAAAATTATCTCCCCAAAGACACATTAGAAGTGCATAATCATGCGTTGAGTTTTCTGAGATGCATCTGCCAAAATCCATATTAGGCATCTAAAGTATTGAAATACTTAGTCCTTGCCAATTCACTCAATTTCTTTCCTACTAAGAATAGGAACATTTTTTTCTTTTTTACATAAAGTTAACTATTTGGAGTTAAGGCATAGATAAAGAAGACTATCCTGAACCTAAAGCTCAGATACTTTGGCCACCAAGTGACAAGAGAGGACTCATTGGAAAATACCCTTGAAGGCAAAAGAAGAAGACAGAGAATGAGATGGTTAGTGTCATTGATGTAATGAACATGAATTTGAGCAAACTCTGGAAGACAGGGAAAGACAGGGGAATCTGACATGATATAGTCCATGGGGTCGTGAAGAATGGGACATGACTTAACAACTGAACAAACAAATCTTTTTTGGGAGAGGGGCAATGTCTGGAATCTGTTAGTAGCGAAATAATGAATTATCATTATTTTCAGTAACTGGTAGTCCTACCAACCTATCTCATTTATTTAAAATTATTCTATGTATTGTAAATCATTTTAGATAATAGGCCATGTTAAATTTAAACCCTGTACTTGTGAGAAAACACTATGTAAGAAAAAAAACCCATGTTAAATTTACTCATTCACCTGAGTAAAATAAAAGTCTAATATTGTAGGTTTCCTTCTTTATTAAATCCAGTATTCCTTTTCATTTAAGAACTAAGATAAGCAGCTCAATATAAGATACAATTACAATTCATTTCTATATGTTTTGATTTTGAATGCTGTCCACTTTTAACTTCCAATTCACAGATGTACACAGGTGGAATTATTTTTCTTTTCTACATAAAGCTGGGTTTCTTCTGTAACAGTTACCTCATGCTCAATAATCACTTTTGCTTGGGCCACAATGTCCAATTTAAAATTTGCCTGCAATATAGTATTTCAGTTTTCAAAAGTAGTAATTTAGTGGATGATTTTACCAGACAGACAATGGTTAGAGAATGGCCCTAATCATTGGGCAGAACAAAGTAATTATTTCAGGTGGTAAATTGGGAGAATGACAGGTAAGGTAAAGCCCTGACTCATTGTTTTCCTGATCAGCTGCCCATTTTGGAAGACAGAATTACTTGCTCTTTCCACTCATCTGTAAGTGGATGGATATGGAACCACTGAAGCAAAAGTTGTAGCCACTAACATGTCATTCTGAGATTCCTCTAGGCGAAACATTATGACTCGCCATGCTTCAAGAACAATTTGGAAGAAACCTTTTGGACCTTGTGGCAGTGAGAGTCCATCACCTCTCTGCTATTCATTAAAGCAGCCTGACTTTGAAATAACTGACTTCCATGCGAACCTGAAAAAAGATGCCTTTGTTTTAACGTGTATCTCAAACTACTTGCAACTTTAATACTAATATGGATCCCTTGGAGCAACTACGGACTAAATCGCACATCAAAATCACTATGTTGTTCTATTCCTTCTGTTTCCTCCCTCCTAGTCTGCTTATCTGTGGGGGAACATGCAGACTCATCCCTGAACATGCAGACTCATCCCTGAACATGCAGACTCAGCCTGTGAAGGCATGGCCAGTCCATCACCTCTCTGCTATTCATTAAAGCAGCCTGACTTTGAAATAACTGACTTCCATGCGAACCTGAAAAAAGATGCCTTTGTTTTAACGTGTCTCTCAAACTACTTGCAACTTTAATACTAATATGGATCCCTTGGAGCAACTACGGACTAAATCGCACATCAAAATCACTATGTTGTTCTATTCCTACTGTTTCCTTCCTCCTAGTCTGCTTATCTGTGGGGGAACATGCAGACTCATCCCTGAACATGCAGACTCATCCCTGAACATGCAGACTCAGCCTGTGAAGGCATGGCCAGTCCTGACCAAACACAGAGCAACCCGGCAGTGTTATCTCAAACTACTTGCAACTTTAATACTAATATGGATCCCTTGGAGCAACTACGGACTAAATCGCACATCAAAATCACTATGTTGTTCTATTATGTCCTTACTCTTAAGACCGAGATGGGGATTCAGGTGCCCACAAATATTGGAAGAATGCATCAAGGGTTATACTCTTCAGGAGTGCAGGAATGGCTTCTGGGTGAGCACCAGAACTGCATTCAAGACCAGTGAAGCTCAGGATTTGAAAGGCAGACCCTGACCAGCTTCAGTAATTTATAGCTTCCTCACATATTCTTTCAATTTTGGAAAAAGGATCATTTGAACTTTTCCTCTCATCATCACATTGTACTTCATTGTTCATTGTATTAAAAACCAAGAGTGGAAAATGGGTATGTTGATAAAAAATATTTCATTTTAATCAAGAACATTCTGTTTCAGTCTTCCAGCTTGTACTTTCCCATTTGTTTTCACTTCAAATATATTTCTGATTGTTCCTGCCAGTGCATTTCTTAAAGGATTTTATTGTCAGAGCCACCCCAAAAATAAGTTCACTTAATGCAACACAAAAGTTTGCTTGTTATTACAACTGACTGCAGAAAAAAGATATCAATACACATTATTACTTTTAGTGTCTACTTTGGAGATAAGCTGTACATGTACTTAGAGTTAAGGATGGACTGATGCCATTTTTGGAACAAGTTCTCCTCAGAAGAACAAAATCCACATGTTATTAAACGTATTCTGAAATGAAATTGTTGAATAAAGCCAAATCACCACAATAAAAGTTGTATGGGATACCATAAAAAGTCAGAAATAATCTTGATCACTTATTTGTTGGATTTCTGTCTCAAATGCATTTTTATTACATAAAAGTAAATATGGGGCCTTTAATGGCCTGATGACAATTTGTCTCTCCTAGTCAACATTAATGCCTATATTTTGATTTAAGAAATATAGTTGTTTTATTTTCTTGTTGTATAATATTGGTCTTCTGATCAGTACCTTTGATCAATTTGATATTAATAAAAATACACATTTTATAAGATCATAATGCTATGGAATGGGAATTTACTGTACTTATTGATGAATAAAATTCTTGTAAACACAATGACCAATATGGTACCTTAAGCTAAAAAGCTGATCTTTAGTTATTTGCAGAGTCATTGAAACGGCTTTTTACTCTTCTTCCCATGACACAGTCTCATCTCAAGCCAAGGTATGTCAACTTCTCAGACTTGTTTTTTACTCCATAAAGCATGGCCAATAAAAAAACAGCGAAAGTATCAAAGAAGTAAATTCACTATTATGCCTAATCTTTCTATTGTCATAGCAAAGGATAAGTTCTGCTGAGATTTGCTTCATTAAAAAAGCATAATATTTCTGATTTTTAAAAATCCAATAATAAAGCCAGTAGCATGATAGCAATATATTTCAGTGGAAGCAAGGATAATCCAAGGAGGTTTTAATAATTGGCAGAAATAATACATCTTTCTCCTAATCATGTTCCTGACTTCTCATAAAAAAGATGGGTCAAGTAAAGTTTATTTATAATCAGTCTGGACCAGAATGGAGTCTAAATAGGAATCAGAGAACTGATTTGGAGTTCTGTGGGAAGTCCTGTGATGTTACTTATCTGTTAATAGTCAGATGGGAACTGAAACATGTCAAAATGAGAATTCTGTGTGTTTGCTGGACTTCCTTCCAACCATTCATGAGGACTGGGACCGGAAGGCACAATTTTATAATTATTTTCCTAACTAGACACTTAGAGAGTCTATATATATTGGTTTGAGTTAGAGTATCATCAATATGCTGATAGATGATGACCTGGCCAAAGGGAAGGTGTGTCAGTTGTGATCCTTTTTGCACTGAGAAGCTTTGACACTATGATTTGCATATCTTTAAGAGCACTATTGCATTCTATGTGGTGCTGCCTTTGAACCTGAGGTTGGTACAAAATGTCATTGCCCTGATTACTAGTAGATGTCCATTCCAATTTAAAATTCTTAACCTATATTTGTTTAACCTATAAAGTGAAAGCACTTTTTCATTTTCATTACTCTGAACCAGGGGTGAAGTGCTCCCGGTTCGCTCGTACCTGTCGGTCGCCATAGAGCCGGTCGCCAAGGTAGCGTGAGGTGCCGCCCACCCACCCGGACGCCGCCATTTGGGTTCTTTTACCCTCTGCGCATGCGCAAAGCATTCTGTGCATTCGCAGAGGGTAAAAGAACCCAAATGGCGGCATCCGGGCGGGTGGGCAGTGCCTCGCGCTACCTTGGCGACCGGCTCTACGGCGACCGACAGGTACAAGTGAACCGGGAGTATTTCACCCCTGCTCTGAACCATCTATTCCAGGGGTGGGTTCCTCCCTGTTCGGACCGGTTCTCCCAAACTGGTAGCGGCCCGCTGGTGACGTCATGATGATGTCACCGAACTGGATCGGTTGGTGCCGGTCTGTGGGGGCCGCCATCTTTTTTTGAATTTTTTTCAAAAATATTTTTAATTTTTTTAAAAAAAATTTTTTTCCTTCTGAGCATGCGCAGAAGCCGACCTCCGGCACTGTGCATGCGGTCACCATCTTTCTGTCGGCTTTGTTTTTTTTCTTTTTTTTCAGATTTTTTGTTACTGTGCATGCGCGTGCGCGAAGCGCTCACACGCGGCGCGGGAGGGAGCGAACCGGCAGCGACGTAAGTTGGAACCCACCCCTGATCTATTCATATGAAATTAGTACATGCAAACCCAAGGGAACATTGCAGATCCTGTTTTGACTCTGGCACATTAGTTTTTCTTTAGTAAAGTACTCCTAAGCATACATTATTATAAAATTCTGCTAGATCGGGCTGTAATGCAGTATAGCCAAGCATGCTTTTTCTTGTTGCTGATGGCACATCAGTAAGCTGGTGTCACTTCATCTAACCAAATGCAGTTCAGGTTACAAATGATCTCAAAAAGTTTAGTGTTCTTTTACATTTCTACTGATATTTTTCCAAAGTGGTCCTGTTCATTAAACATCTTTTGTTTCTATTATTAAAATCTCTCTTTAAAACATTTTTGCACGTTAAAAAAAAACCTTGATGTAGTCATATATATTTCAGTGTCAAAAACACTGTAACCATTTTCAGATTGTCATCCTTAATTTTATCTTTGTCTGATAAAAAGTGTCTTCATTTCATCAGTCACTGTTTTTTGAGCTGTACTGCTTCTCAGGTTCCTTCCTGTAGTCCATTGTAGCCTCAGCCTAAAAAAATGCTATGCTCAAAATCTGTTTCCAATTCTCTAAACCATGTGGAAAAAAAAATCCCCCAAACTTTTTTTCCACCTTATTCTCAATGGTTCTGAGTTTTGAAAAATCTTATTGTTCCGAGATGTAGAAAGGGGCCAGCTCTGTTTTCAGTTACACATCTCTCCATCACTCTGCAAGCTTCCTGGCTGATCCTACTTCCTTATCTTAAAAAAAATGACCCAGTGGAGTCATTAGGCACCTAGTGGAGGTACCTAATGATGTTGTCCCTTGGGATTTAACTGAAGCACGGGAAGCCACAGAAATACAGAGGTGTACAGTGAAAAGCGGGTCATTCAAACCATCCCTACCTTTACACTTAAGAACCTGTCACCAGCCTGCAAGGAATCTACCCAAGAAATTCTTTTTAGCTGTTATGAACAGGGTTGACAACATTTTTGTTATCTCTTAACGTTTTCCGAATTAGGCATATCAAATGGTCTTCACACAAATTAAAGCAAATTCCTGTAACTTCATGAGTCAGCCATGGACTTTATGATCTTTTAGCTTATAGAAATATTTGTCTATAGGTGCGGTGTGTGTAAAATTATACAAGCCTCTGATTTCTATTTCCATTTTCTGCTGCCAATTTCTCAGCTTTGTAACTATATTGAAATGTATAGGGTTTTAATTTTAGATCCAAACTGTATGTATTTCTACGCTCTGGAATGCATTCCCTGTTGAACTGAAAAAATACTCTTCTTTGCTGGGTTCACAGCATCCTTCTTCCCATACCCAAACCATACTGTTGCATCTCAGCCCGCTCCTGAGAAGACCTGCTATCATCCACTATTTTACAAAGAATATTACTCTTGCGTATTTACTTAGAGAAAATGTGTGAGAAATCTCCTGTTTTCAGTTTTGTTTTGTTTGTCTTTTTTGCAGCTAGCAGCATGGCTGGAATGCATGGTAGGCTAGGGATCCCCAATGGGCTGTGATCCACTATCAGGCCATGGCCTATTCAGAACTGAGATGTGCAAGCAGTAGGGCGGCATGCACATGTGCGCAGCTCAACTTGCGCAAGTCGAGTTGTGCACGCATGTGCATGCACGCTGGCCCACATGTGGCCCGGTTCCCCTCTTCCCTTCCAGCCAGGCTGCCAACTGCAAAGTTTGGGGACCACTATATTTTCTATTAGAAGGAAACAATGGATTTCAAAGATGTTGGTTGTTTTTCATTTACATAAAGGTTAAGGACCTGAGAATCCAGAACAAGAAAAGAAAGAGTGAAGAAATGTTGACTGCTGCAGTTTTAACTCATGGAAGTCTTCAGGAAGGAATACATATCCACCCTGTGCAAGACAGGTAGAACAAAGTATGACTATGGTCTGATTTAGATCAATCTATGAGGGGCTTTTTTCCCTGTCCTTCCTTTTTAAAAGAACTCACCTGAGAGGGAACCCTTCTGGCTCCTGATTCAGTTGCTCGGGATTTCTCAGGCTCTGTTGGTTTCTAAATGGACATGTTTACATTTTTTGCCTTTTGGACTTTTTGGAAATGGTTCCCCCCTTCTTTATGTAAACATAAACATTATACATAAACACAAATGTTTAATGTTATTGTATGGTATATTGTAAACCATTTTACGACTATAGTAGTAGCCTGTGTGAACATAATAATTGTAGCAACAACTTACAGATTGCTTTCCAATATGCATTGCAGGTATGGACACTCATTTGTTAACTGAGGTTAGACTTGTCAAATATGGTGGGGATGAAGACTTCAGGGGGTGGGTGCCTGATGTCAAACAGCTATAGTATTGTCATGGCCTTGAATAGGGTTGTGCTTTTCTTTCCTTTCCCATATAAACCTGTTATAAGGGTTACTCTCCTCTTTCCAGCTGCTTCCAATCTCAAAATGTTAGAAAGCCTTCCCTCTTCTGAATTTTAATTTTTAGTCCTATTCTTCATTCTATTCCTTAGACTTGCTTTTCTTTCATTGGGATAAGAGCACTTGAGAATGAGAGGAGTGAATGATAGAAAGGAGGTGTCAGTAAAAGACCTTTAGAAATCAAGGGGTGCTGCGGGGACCTTTTGTTCCCTTCCAATTGAGAAGTTGTTTTGGACAGTGCTTCTTTTCACCAACCTAATATGACATAAAGAGCAATGTAAAGGAACACAGACACAAAAACATACTTCCTATTCTAAAGGTGAACTCTCAGCCCCATTGGTTTTACTACCTGCCAAAAATCAGTCAACAATCAATTGAAACCTGCTTGGGGGAAGTTTTATCATTTTAAGACTTGATCAGCGTGTCTTCCCATGATTCACACAGCTGCCCAACTCAAAGAAACCAATATATTCTGTTGGTCAATTACTTCCTGTAAGGGTTGCATATTTAAATGATGTCAGAGATGGAAAAAGGATATTCTCAGGGCCTGTCTACATATTTAATTTTTCTTTTCCCTCTCTATTTCTTCCAGGCATAGGAAAGATAACCTTTCCTATTGCTTGTATCATGGCTCATATGGTACTATTCAACATATTCATAAAAAGTAAAGACAACCCTGCCTGGACCCTGGTTATCTCACAGATATAACCATCAACTTGGCTTGGCAGCAATAGAGAAGTTATTTGTCATTACCTTCTTCTAGGCAGTTTTTCAACTTTAACCTACAATCTATGAATGTTCTGTAATATCCCATGAAGTCCTAGCCAAGGATGTGTTCTTCCTTAGCTTCTGAATCCAGGCATGTTTGACCAAAATTGCCTCCCACCTCCTGCGAAAAAGATTTTCTTGATTTGAGGAAAATTATTTGATTTGATCTCTGTGACTACATAGACATGACCATATAATTTTATTTTCTCTTTTTTGGACAAATAGCACCAATATGGAATGTTCTTGCTATGGCTGTTTTTCCAGTGTTTTGGGAGGGACTTACCAGCCTAGTCTGTAGCTTTGATATATCTTAGTAGTAGACATTTCTGTGCAACTACTAATCAAGCTTGACCCTGCAGAGATTTTCCAAATCCAGCTAGTATCTAGCTGCCACCATTTTTAGGTAAACAAAAATGTAGGAAAACTGAATTGTGTAGCTGTATTTTTCCCCCTCCAGGATTAGCAATTAATGAAAAAGTAAAATAAAATTATATTTAAAACTGAATTGTTGTCTTTAACATATTGTCAGATCTATAGCCCACTTTTAGAATCCATTATATCAAATAGGTTAAAACACATTAAGATATTTTACAATAGGTAAACACATGCTGATATTGAGACTTGCTAAAGTAGTTTTAATTAATTAAATATGCATGAATGCATGTATATATGGGTAAAACAATATTTTGAAAATAGAGCAAATGTTTTAGATAGTGAATATATTATATTAAATCGACATAAAACAATTGTTACTATCATACCAAACCTATTTAAAAGATCCCATTCCTAAAATAAATTAATTCCATATAGGTAAGCTATTCCCTCTCCATACCTGTTTGCTAATTCAGCATTAAAAAATCAGATTTAAACTGTTATACTATTATACTATCTATCTGAAACAGTACTTTTGGGAATAAGGAAGTTGTTAAATCATTACTTATGCAATCATTGTACATTTAAAATTAATTACTCTGGTTATGTCTGAACACAAAAGAAATTGAGAAAGTTTGTAACTGAATTTAATATATTTTTAGATGTTTACTGAATGAGTCCTGGGATGAAAATATTATTAAACTGAATATTTGTAGAGTAGGAAAGGAGGTAGGAATGACATATGAAAGTTGTCAGATTATTCATGAACTGGGAGAGCCAATGGTAACAAGGTCAGCCAATGAATAGGCATAGCAACTAAGTCAGCCAATGGGAGCTAAACACATCTGAGACTGTGCAGAGAATCGAAACTGGGCGTGGCTCAGTCTGCTCTGAACTCTGAACTAGCTGCTGCTTGTATTTTGCTTGTAACTGCTACTATGTTGAAGAAGAACTCTGCTACTGGTATTGTAAATATATATATTATTATGTTTATAAAGAAGTAAATGAATCCTGCTGCATCAGTCTGCCTGTGTGTGCTTTCTGGATTTAATTTTCTGCAACAAACTCTGATAAAAGTGACATGGTCCTGTTCACTGTTATCCTGGCAGTTCTGATGTCATGGCATGCAGGGTTCTTGAGCATTTTAAATTCCCAGGAAGAAGAAACATTTCCAACTTGTATCAAGGAAGATCAACTGGCTTTGTGAAAATTGGTTGAACTAAAAATAAGCTAAGGGAAAGATTGCTGATATAAAGTAATTCATTGAATCTGAACAAAAACTAGATGAAGGAGATGAAAAGAGAGAAGACCATAAAGTCAAAAGGTTCTAGCGTACTTCGCTCTCTGCAGGGATGAATGCTGATCTTAGCAACTATTAAGACAAATGAAAGAAGAAATAAACACACAGCAGAACAAAATCCTTCCCCTAATGTCCTAATGCATTTCTTAAATTTTGGAATATAAAAAACTGGGGGGAGGAGGGGAAACAGGGCAACCTAAGAAACTAAAGTGTTGAATTAATGTTAGGGAAACAGACAAAAATAAAGATTTAAAATATTGGAAGACTGGGACAATGGTCCCAGGACCACATCCATTGAATTCTGTCTTTTGCATTCTCAATCATTCAAGTCACGGTTGTCCTAAAGGTGCTTTTTCCAAAAGGCAACTGGACTTTCTTGGGTTTGTCCAAAATGTACATTTAGGTCTGTCTTTTGTAGTTACTAGGGACGCAGTGGCTCAGTGGCTAAGATGCTGAGCTTGTCAATCAGAAAGGTCGGCAGTTCGGCAGTTCGAATCCCTAGTGCTGTGTAACGGAGTGAGCTCCCATTACTTGTCCCACCTTCTGCCAACCTCGCAGTTCAAAAGCATGTAAAAATGCAAGTAGAAAAATAGGAAAGTAACAGTGTTCCGTGTGCCTTTGGCGTTTAGTCATGCTGGCCACATGACCATGGAGATGTCTTTGGACAGCGCTGGCTCTTCGGCTTTGAAACGGAGATGAGCACCACCCCCTAGAATCGGGAATGACTAGCACATATGTGCGAGGGGAACCTTTACCTTTACCTTTGTAGTTACTTTGTAGTTACTGCATTCTCTCCAAAAATTAGCATAATAGCACTGTCTCCAATACTGGAAGATGATAACTATATTCAATTAATACACCTAAATAAACCATAGTGAAATGGCTGCATATATTTCTTAGTTGTTCTCCTATCTTTTTAAGAGGACCAGAATTTCACCAATGTAGGTCTTTCACTGCTTTCTTACATGTTAGTAGCAGATAAACAGAAAACAGCCTGTTTCAGTTTCACTTTCAGGTTCAGCACAGCCTGATTAGCACAAGAAAAAAACAATCTGCCTCTGCCTCCCAGCAATTTGCCTCCTGGACAGCAAACAGCCTGTTCCAGTTTCAGCTTCAGCACAGCCTGATTAGCATAAGCAGGTGATTGTCGGTTGGATCGGCCATCAGCTGTTTCAGGCTGCAGGGAGGCAGAGGCAGATTTTTTTTCCCTTGTGCTAATCAGGCTTGCTGAAACTGAAATTGAAACAGGCTGTTTGCTGCAAGGAGGCAAATTGCTGGGAGGCAGAGGTAGAGGCAGATTTTTTTTCTTGTTTTCCTCCCCAAAAAAGGTAGGTGTGTCTTATACTTCGGAGCATCTTATACTCCAAAAAATACGGTACATTCCAAAGAGGATGTCTTTATTGAGCTTTATAGTATTACACAGTGTTATAGTTTCACCTGCTTGGATGCTTATGTTAAATAGATGCAAGATTTTGAAGAAAAACTGTTTTAGTTTTTAAAAGTATTTTTGGCATTATGGTTCCACCTTTTCTTCAAAATTTATGGTGCAAATATACTCATGGCTGCAAATATACTTTTTTAAATAATTATATAGGACAGAAACAGGTAAGAAACAACTGGGAAGCGGCTGTTCTGCCTTATTTTTATGTCAGTTTGATGTCCTGAAAGATCATCTTGTTGAAATACAATGTCAGGTCACCAGTGTAGTACGTATGATTTTTTTTACCATTAAGTGAGGAGGCAAATCGATGTATTGAGATTTCACCCTGGTGTCATCACTATATCATTGCACAACCAAAGTTGGTTGGATAATGTAATTAGAAACTTTGTCCCGGATCACAACATGGTTTCTTATTTCAGTTATAGGTAGTACAAATTAAAATGTTTTTATTTCTTGGTATTATAAATAGTTCAAATTGAATAAAAATAAAACAGTGGGCCTAGTACTACCTCCAAATTATACAAGATTATTTAATATCATCTTTTTGTGACTACTTTAAACTTTTTAAAAGTATTTTTAAAGTATTACTGGTATATCTTATCTGTAGTCTCCATATAGGACAGTAGAAAAAGAAATACAGGTTGTGATCCCTTCTTGTTTAAGTATTTCCATATCTTATGGGGTACAACAAAATACGAACAATATTTATTCCTAATTTTTATTTTATTTTATCCATTATATCATCTTCTAGACTATTATGCTTTATGATCTCCAATACAGGTCATCTTCAATTTACAACCACAACTGGGATAGAGCTTTCATCGCTAAGTTATGTCATCATTGGGATGCACCCGATTGTATTACCTTCTTTTTGCCACAGTCATTAAGCATGGTTGTTAAGAGAATCACAATTTTTAAGTGAATCTGGCTTCTTCCATTGACTTTGCTTGTTGGAAGCCCTCTGGGAAGATTGTAAATGTCAATCACATCTCTGGGATACTGCAACCATTGTAAATACAACCTGATTGACAAACACCCAGAGTCTGATCATGTGACGGTGGAGACTCCGTGAAGTATCAGTGTGAAGACATAAGTTACTTTTTTCAGTGCTGTCATAACTTCAATCATTGTCAAACTAATGATTGTTAGTTGAGGACTACCTGTATAGATGCAAGTGGAAGAATGCCGCAAAACTATGCCTATGTTCATGATATTATTGCCCATCAATCTAGATTTGTAAATGTACATACAAAATATGTATATCTTGTAATTGTTAACTCTATTTATTTCTAGGTGAAAAATATCCATTAAATTTAGCATGTGATTAGATTGTAAGAATCTTCAAAAAGCAAAACTCCCCTTAACCATTCCAAACTGTACAAATTCCCCTTCTACACTTTTGGGCATAAATTCTAAATCAAATGTTCCAGAGACACTTTTTCTTTGTAGTGATATACTTTTCTATCACTTCTTAAAAGGTATGATGAATTTCCCTTGTGAGAAAATAATGCCGTACAGGGAAAATAAAATAATGGAGACAAGAACAAAACTTGCTGCCAAATATAGGATGCATACATTGATGGAATAAGTGTTTTCTACAACGTCTGAAACTGCAAACCTCTTGGAACTGATTAATCTCGTAAAGTTTACCATGGACCATTAAAGCAGAAATGCCTAAAACTGAATTTAACAAATATGTAATTGGAAGTCTTTGGTGGTAACAGTCATATCAGCATTTTATGTGTTATAGATGCATTTTATCATTGCAGTCAAATGCAGATGGTGCATCTGTTCTCCAGTATAGGAAGCAATTTGTTTGCGCTTATTGAAAATCCAGAATGAAGGTGTTGAGACAAGCATAAGGATTTAACGTAAAAGAGAAATTCTTCCTTCTAGTATTTGATGTGGGACTTTTACAGTAAGTTCCAGTCACAGGATAAGGCAAGGAAAGAAGTCTGTAATCTTCCAATATTGAAGGGAAATCTCCAACTAAGCACCTTGAGCTTCTGGAGAAAGTGTGGAATACAAATCTAACAAATAAATAATGTAGAATGAGGAAAACAATCATCTTTTGCTTACCGCAAGAAGTTATGGAAAGCAGAAGCACTGAGACTTATGTGCTTCTTCTTTTAATTGCTTCTTGAAACTACTAGAATTTCTTAGCTCTTTTAAAGGAAACCCTATTTTATTTAAAAAAAAACCCGATAACAGTCCCAAGGATTGTCTAAAATTATTAGATCATGAGGTTCAAATTTAGTACATACTGTGCATTTCCTAGCAATAATTACCTGTCCCGTCTGTTATTGGTCCCGAGTCTATTGCATATTGTTCTGAATAGAAAACTTTCTACACAGCCTTCTGATTAGGCAATTAATAAATATTTAATAACTATCCTTACCATGGTTGTTGACAATTTATTCCGCAAACTATAAACACACAGATTATGTAGCTGTTTGGAGGCAAAAAGTACATTGTTGAAAGACATTTTGGCTGTGGTGTAGACCAAGGATTAAAAGAAAGCCTATGGTAAATGAGCTGAAACTTTTCATCTGCACATACTAAGTTGCTTTTATTAATCCAGAACTGCATGCTACAGATACTGTACAGCATGGACATTTATTCATTACAAAAATGGCTTCCAAACCATTAAAATGAAAAATTGGAATAAGAGCAATAAAACGGAACAGTAACATCACAACTGTTAGAAAACATTCAAAGGATCCCTCCCCCCCGCCAAAAAAATATGTCATAGTTAGCATCTTTAATAAACCAGAGAAGAAAACTGAAGACAGTTTTACAATAGCTTCATGTCAACTACAATGGCACTGGATGAACAGATGAACATTTTTTTCAGCTTTATACAGCATTTTATCTTAAAAAAATTTTTTTTTTGCAACATCAACATGCCTAGGATTTTTTTTTAAACTTTGCTACCTACCTGTATGTAGTTAAGTGTACATAGAAGTGGCAGTCTGATTTTTCCTTTTATGAACAGTCTAATATACAGAATTTGGCCCTTTAGGGTTTATACCTCTTCATTTTTAAATGCTTTCTGGACAATCTGCTACCAAACACATCTGTAATAGGTGACATTAAAAACTACATACATATCTACCTATGTAACATCACAGCAAAAGAGGATGAAGAAAAAAATACAGTGTAAAAAAGTTGTTGTGGAAAGACAAAAATCACTGAGAATTTTGGCACATAAAGTGTTGCTCACAGCCTACAACTGGCAGGGAAATTTATTTGTATTCCAAAAGGAGACACTGCTGCATTTCCAACAGCATCACAAAAAAGTTCTGTGCTAAATTTTCAAGTCTTATTTCATGTAATGGCTTTAAAGCTTATATATAAGCTTTATATACACACACATACATACTATTGATCCATCTGCAAATGTCCATTTGGTGGCAACTGCGTGATAGAAAACAAAATAAAGAATTAAAGTAAATAAAACAAAAAGCAATAAACAAAAATATATATAACATTTATACATAAACTTAAAAACCTTGTACAAATGAGTTGTTTTATATATATGGTGTGTACACTAAAAGGGAAAAAAACTTTACAAAACATCTGAAGGGGGGAAAGGAAAACATTTAAAAAATGGACAACATACAGGTAACAACAAGCAATTTCTAAAGCAATAAATACTACTGGTCCAATAGCGTTGTGATACTTTTTAATTGAGTAGCATTCCCTCCCCCAAAAAGGACAACACCATGGAACAATGCATATTAACACATTTTAACCTTTGTTTCTGTACATTTAAACAATAACAAGTAACATCACAAGAAAAAGTTGTATCGCACAAAGAAAAAAAAAAGGGAAAAAATTAGTGGCACTGCATTCGTTGTGCCTTTAAAAAATTTTTAAAAACCAGATGTAAAATGATTGGTTCGCAAGCTCGTATTTAATACAAATAATAAAGAACCAACGCCTTCAACAAAGGCTGCTTCAAAATTGCTTCTTTTTTTCATTTTTAAAATCAGTTCTTTGAAATTAAACTATTGGAACTACATAACAGTTATGTATATATATATTTATATGTATATATATATATATATAATATTTTAAACGCTACAAAGACTTTAAACAGCTGTTGATAAAAATTTTGGCAGAATCATGAGGCTTTCTTTTCCATCTACATATTTAAAAAGAAAAAGAAATGAAATAACAATGGGTCAAATATTGACCAATGAACTTGATTGACATTAACTAATGTAGCCAGCCATATGGCACCATTTTTAAAAAAAAAATACAAATGAGAGAAAAAAAATATTCTGACACAAAAATGAAAATAAAAACAAACACACAGAAGCTAAATCTATTCTAAAGACTTAGTTACAAGTGACAGGGGCTGAGGTTGTGTCCCAGCCAAAGAATTATGGGAATGCAAAGAGGATGTTGATGGTTGAGCTAACGAAGAGGCCGGTGCTGATTGCTGTAGAGTGGCTGACTGATGGTCCAGTGCCCCATTCTGACAATTACTAGCAGGCAGACCATTGGATTTGCCAGTAGAGCTTTCAGTCAGGATTATGGAGGATGTCTGAGGTGGCATCATTGAAAGGTGTGCCAATGGATCAGGTTTCAATGTAAGCGAGAGAGGCTGGGTCTGTTCAGTCTGTGGTTTTGAGTCTCTTGTGGGGGAGGCTACCATGTTAGGAGAAGATGGAGGAGAATCTAGTAGGCTTCCATCTGAAGAGGGTGGGCTGACGCAGCTGCCTTCACCTTGTATGTAGCGAACGCACTTTTTTTTTCTCCTAGAAACAGAAAAAATATATCTCCTGTAAGTACAAGAAAATATGCTATTGAATTGTAATCAGTATAAGAATTTTAAAAAAGACCAACAAATGATGCTGGATTCCTTAATCATGTCCAATGGGCTTACCAACATAGTACTAGTTACTAGTGGACAATCATTATTTCAGAAGTCTGTCTCTGCTATCTAGAGCAATTTGCTGTTTAGCCTGTTTTAACAAAAAGTTTCACATTACTTTTGCATTAAATGAATGCATTTTATTGTTTAATTCTGTACTTTGTATATTCTCATTCCATTAAACAACTACCATTTTGCTGATTCTGTCTGACTGATACCGAATCAATATTTTAAATTTCATTTAAAAATTTACTTATATAATTAGATTATATATTAACTCAGGAATCTCCTTTCATTGAGTCCTGCCTCTTATGAATCAAAAGTAGGTGAAGATCTATCACTTCTGAATGTTTCTGTTTAGAACCACACCATTTTGAGTGGGGGGAAAAAAAACCAGTATCAGAGACAAAAAAGAAAAAGAGAAAGTAACAGGAAAAATAAAAGTGGGGAATGAAGAAAAAGAAAGATTAACATAAGTATTAACAAGAATAACTGGTTGTATTACCTGCAGGGTTTAAGTTATCATATATATTTTTCTTTTCTTTTTTTGTAAGGATTGGGTGGGAGGATTCAGTTTCTACTTTGATTTATAGAAATGTCATTTGAATTCATTTTGGAAACTTAAAGAAAGTCTAAACGGTTGGTGCAGTGCACACATTAAGCAATAGTATCATCTTAAAAGAGTAAATCAGCCCTATTATGTCAAGCCATAGTCCATGCCCCACTTATCAAACTTATATAAAGATGACACCTGTCCAATGCACAATGCAGCATCGTATTCAGCAGATATGTCTATAGGGAGAACAAAAATAGGACGCTAACAATGAATGTAGCTTGTAGACCAAATATAAACCAGTCATAGGAAATACTGGTTTTTCTTTGCTAAATGTATTCATGAGGATATAATAAACTAACCAGCTGAAAATAACTTGCACATTTGCTGTCATGATGAGAGTGTTCGCTAATATTTTCAAAAAACGTAAAAAGAATAATGGATACTGCCATAGGTTGCAGTTAAGCAATATTCTGAGAAAAAAACCTGTATAGAAGACAGGTTCCTGTTACCAGAAAGTTATTAGTATAAAATCCAATAAAGGAATATGCAGTTTATTGTTGCTGCTTTTCATTTCACAGCTTTCCTTTCATTGCACTGATGTCTGTTTGGGTGAAGCCCTTTGCAGCTTTGATCACAAATTATATGTGATTTAGAGGTTTCTTTTTGTTCTGAAGACCCAGGTTCATTTCTTTACACTCCCTCTCATCTAAAACCACAACCATTGGTGTATAGACAATACTGAAGAAGATGGACCAATCATTCAATATAAAGAAGCTAACAGGCCATGTTTAAAAAGCATTAAATAAATAAATCTCGGCATCTCACAACATTTGTTCCATAGAGTTTTCATATACATTTGGAAAGTAGAAAACTAAACATTTTTTCCCCTCAATAGTTAGATTTTCTGCCCAAAGCACATTCAATTGTTATGGGAATGGAGAATTTTAATCACACTAATGTACTGATCCATGCTAGAAACTAGGAGAGCCATGCATGTAAAATTTAAGAATGAAACCATTAAAAGTGAGTTGTAACAAAGAACAGAAAATAACAGAAAAGGTCGAGATGGCAGGCAATAGCAAATCATGCTGTATTAAGGCAAGAAAAAGACAGAAAGAGCAGTTTGGTGGGCTCTAAACAGAACCTTACTAAACATCTCCTGTACAATAATCACAACTATATTAGGCTTAAATTAATGTAGTTCAATGTTCTGGTATCATGTTCTTTATGCTTTACTCTTTAATTAGTCCCTGCGGGCAGAAAGGAGGCAATGCTATTCATTGTTTAAACACTTATTCAAGTGTTTAAAGCAGTATTTTGGGTTTTTTTTAACCGACCCAAGGGAAATGTGCAATATTATGCTAACATAGTGCTATTCATATTTGAAGAATTCATTCTATGAAGATATTTAGCATTTGGCATGCAAAGTCTTGCCTGAACAAAGCAGTTTTCCAAGTAGTACAGAAGTCCCTACAAGTAAATGTAATAGGGACCATGTGGATAATTTCCCATGCTATTGGTAGAAAGTTCTGGCAGGCCATGCAGCACAAAGCATAGGTGTATACTTGTTTATGGGTAAATGGGTACGGTTTCAAAATATAGCCCCCTTCCTTCCATCATCAATCTTACACATGCCTCTTTTTGCAGTCCTGGTTGCCAAAGATATAACCTATAAGGCTCAGCGAATAGGAAAAGTAACAAAAGTAGACATGTTCTTGTCCTGAGATGACAATGATAATGATATATTCCTACATTGAACATTTCATATATAGTAGAGCTGGGATCAGTGCTAAAAATTTAGTTTCCTTTACTCTCTACCACCCAATTTTCCCTTGTTCAATTTAAATATATTGCAATACTTAACCAAGGAAATATAAAACATTAAGCCAAAATATAGTGTAATCCAGAAACTTTATTGCAGTATTCTTTGCTGATGTTATGAGTTTGGTTGCTGCCACTGTTTCTAAAAATCACTTCAAATTAAAATCAGTCTCTTATACAGTATAATTAGAGCAAACTTATCTCTACATACTGAAAGACAGCAGGTATTAATGTGCCTTAGGACATGTGCAATTACTGTTGCACACCCAGATGAAATACATTAGCTATACATTTACAATTGGATTAATGAGCCTTGAATTCTGAGAGGATTCTAGAGGCTGCTGTGTCTTCAACGAAATATGCTGTTTCTCTTTTTATTATTCTATTTCTCTGAAGCATATTTATACTTTCTCTACCCATAAACATTTTCAGAACAAATGGTAAGCTTAGATTGTATGCAGATTGTTCTTTAGAAAACCCTGTGCTATGATAATCCAAATTATAAAATAAGTATTTTCTCATTTTCTAGTTGATTCAATTTGAACCAATATGATGAGGGGGGAAAAGAAGTTTGACCACTGGATATTCCAATCAGGCCACCTCAGTATTTAATTATTCAGAATGCATGTATTATCTTCAATATTTTATTCATATATTCAAGTATTAATAACTTGCTTCATTTAAAAACACACACAAACATACTTAGGGTGTTTCACTGGATATATACTACCAGATAATGTAGCTATTCCTTTTTTATTTCTGAATTACCAGAGTGTGGACAAAATATTTAGTTTAAAATCATGTTCAATTAAGCAATCAATATATCTTTGAACAAAGTATTTAATGTTCATTAAATGGTATTTCACCCCACATAGAAAACCTAGCCCAAATGAAAACTGAGGATAGTTTGTTATTATTCTACAATTACTTGCTTATCTACAGTAGAAGTGGTATTAAAAATAAAATTCAAACAAACCTTTAATTTCAATGTTGTAGCCAAATGGGACTATGAAGAATAGACCACTATTCCTTCTGAGTGCAAGAAATCAATAAAGAGGTGGACTACTAAGTTTTCTATAGTGACATGAGAGTAGCTGCTTGGTCTTACTGATTACGAACCTGAACCTGATTTTTCAAAATTAACAATATTATTTGTCTGTTTGAAATCTACTGCATTAATGAACTTGCAGTGTATTAATAAAGCCACATGGTGTTTAAGGGCTGTAATCTACCATTATTTATTGCAATTTTTAAAAAATCTACAAGACTAAATTTATACACATTATAGCTTCCAAGTCCTAGTCTGAATGATGTTTTTTCATCCAGATGAAATTATGTTCTACTAAAAGAAACATGTCCTTTTTAATGTGCACAACTCAAGGATAGTATACTAAAAGCATTCCACATCAATAACAAGAAAGTTTAAAACTGGAAATTCCAGTTACAATACATGATTAATGAAAGATGCTACTGTAATTTAGAGTAATGACAGTAAGCTGGAAATTACATCTGATAATCAATGCCATCCCTTTCCTCTCTTCTCTCAAGATATGGCCCACCCAAAGTGTTTTTTAAAGGCCTTGCACTAGATCAGAAATTATATTCTATTATCTATGCCCTTTTTGCAGGCCAGGATAGAGTAAATATGGCAATGCACAGATGTAATGTCTATTGGAAATGCCTATGCCAAAATCTTCTATTACTTAAATAAGTGGATCTTTTTCTTCCTGCTGCTTTGTGGCTACAGCCAAATGGGTGGAATCAACATTGTTGGTCTTTCCCAGCTCAAAACATGTGGTCTTACTGAGTACGAATTTGGAACACTACCTCAATATACAATGTTTGATTAATACAAGAATAGATGCCTTTGGTCACATAAGTCTTAGCTATAAAATATATTTAATATATGACTTGACAACAGCATTTGCTATTATTATTGCTTCTCTCACACAAATCATAGTTCTTAAGCATGCATGGAAAATTACAGGGTATAGGTGGAATTCAAACCCCCTCCCCCAGGACTATGCATGAACTTTATCTATTAATTAGATGTATCATTTTCAATCCATGTGTATAGCTCAGCATCACAAAACTAATAGAACTGGCATGCATATAACATGAATAACTGCTCTACTTTCTAAAAAAAGGAATGAAGCATATGATAAGGGTGTGAATCAGAGGGGAAGGTGAAGAGGGAAGCACTACATACAGAAAAGAGTGTGTGTCAGATTGAAATACCTACCATCATAATAGTCCAAATTCAAAGACTGCTTGGATCAGAACAGAGAAATAACAAATTTAACCATATTAGGGGAAAAATGCAGAAAGAAAGATAGTTTGCTTCCCTTCACCACGTGCCTACAGAATTTACCAAGGGAGCTTAAACCTGCAGAAGGTTGTTTCAATTGTTGTTTTGCGTGCCTTTAATTCTCAACTTGAATTAACAAATGCACTAGTATAAATATTTCTTCTAGGTGACTTCTGTGTGTGCCAACTATACATTTTAGTAATAAGATGAACATCAGATCGAGTGATGAATTCCTTTCCCATAGTTGTGCCCCCTTTCTATTGCATAAATGACATGCCAAAAAGAGTGCAGTGCATTGGAGGAGAAGGCAGAAAATCATTCCATTAGTAAAAAGCCATTCATCATTTGAATGATTCAACATTGTGAGTTGTAAAATCCCAATTTGCATCTTCTTTGCTCAGATCTGAGTATAACTTATTGCAAATGATAAAGCCTTTTAATATCCTTTGGAGACTCTAGACATACACAGAGATCCTTAGGTAAATGCTTACTTAACAGAAGAAATACTGAAGTTTCTTGCTTGGATAAAAAAAAATGTGAGTTACTTCTCCACAGATGAGCATGTGTGCATAACCAATCCAGTTCAGGAACCAAAAGAGATATCATTGCTCAAGGAAGAAAATTCAATTTGTATTGAATCAGCAAAGAATGTCGAAGATCAAAATTTATTAGCAATCTGATCTCACAGAAGCAAGGAAGAGAGCAGGAAGAGGAAAGGGTTAAAAATAAACCACACATGTAACACTAAGATGACAAAGTTCATTTACTTCCCAAAAGGCCTAATGGGTTATATACCTGCACGGTTTGCACCATAAAGTCTGTCGGTCAAGCCCGAACAATGCCCGACACTTCTTGGGAGTATTTGCATCTGTTAGCACAAGGTAAACATAAAAAACAACAACAACAACACAATGGTGGATAGAGCTCAGTTGGATGCGAAATCTCAGCTACAGCTAACATTTCACTGCCAATCTCTCAGACCAAAGGGCATGAAAGAAAGAGGATCTCTGCAAGGTGACACACACCTACAATGCCTACACCTGCTGTGCATTCCTTGACTTAGCCCTGTGTCTTCTCTACTGAACTGCTGCACTGTGATATCAAAGGATGTTTGGCAATGTTTTCTAACAATGTATGCAACTTTCCAGAGAGGATGATGGAATTGTGTGTGCAAGTCTAGGCTGACGCTGTCTTACAGTGGGAATTTTTTTTCAGCTAGCGGCAGTGACAAGGAGGGGGAAGAAAACAAAATGGGTGAAGGAAAGCAAAATCCTTTAAACAGAAAGAGAGGATCATTCACAGCAGCATTCCACTCCCTTGTGTGTTCTAGATCACAACACAGAGCTACAAAGCAACGAAGCAGGAGAAAAGGGAAGGGCAGGGAAAGTACCAAATAAACCAGCTGCAAAACCAGCCATTGCAAGTTGAGGGGGGGAGACTATACACACCTGCAGGGACCGCACCAGTTATTCTGTTGATCAAGGCCAAAGCGCGCTCGGCATTTCTTAGGAGCGCTCAGGTCTGAATGAGGTCAAGAAAGAAGCGAGCAGAAAGAGAGAGAAAGAGAGAAAAAGAAAGAGAGAAGATAAGAAAAAAAACAAGAAAAAAAACAAGAAATAAAAATAAAAATAAGAAGGAAATAAAATCAATGACCTCATTATTAACTGTATATAAACGTTTGATTGTTCATTTCTTTTTCTTTCTTTTTTTTAAAAAAAAGTGATTATTGCATTTATCAAACTATTGAGATTAGCTGTTGCAATTAAAGCTGCAGTATCCCTGGAAAGGACTGTCTATAAAAAAATAAACTTTAACCAGATAAGAGGCACTGAAAAGGCAGCCATCAACTGTTCCTTCATTAGCTCCAGATGCAAAAGGAGCTATATGAGAACATGGCTTGATGGACTACACAGTTGAGGTAGGTATTAAACACCAAAAAAAGCGTAGGGAGGAGCAGTTCAATATGAAGATATACAACATGCTTTCTTCTTTAAACTGAAACAAAATGGAATAAAAGAAAAGTTTCTTTTGGAGGGGGTGGGGGAGGGGGATAATGCAGCTTTGAAGTAAACATTCCATTTATTGTTCTTTTATTCTTTTTAAAAATGGTTCAGAATAAGCAGATAGCAAAATGGATATGTTAGTTTCAGCCAGAAATAAAAATGATCAGAAGCATGGAAGCAAGCAGTATGCAAGTAAAGCAGAGAATAGCCATGAATATGTTGGAGTAGAAATGGAAAATAAAATAATTTTTTTAAAAAATATTGTGGTTGCATGCTGGCATGAGAAGACTTAGTGGGTGCCGCGTGAAATGCCATTAGATTAAGGAGGTTCGTTATTAAGGGTTTTTCAGTTTAGATCAGTCTCTTTAAAGAAATACTGCATATTCAATTTGCACAGTTAGTACAACTGAGTTACTTTTACTGCATTACTGTTTAATTGCCATTGTAATGAATAACAAATCAGAAACAAAACAAAACTATCAATCATAGCACATTATAAATATACATATATGCTACAGATGTGTGAATGATTATTGTTATGTCTGTTTAAATGTTAATAAAATCTAAAATGGCAGGAGGGAAAAAAAATGTAAAGCAATTTACGCAACTACTTTTAAATGGCTGAAAATGACATTAGCACCTGTAATCGGAGGAAGTGAAAGGCAAGGATTTAGGAAACATTCGCTGTGTTCTGAAAAAAAAGAACAAATTATACAAAGGCTTCAAAGGAAAAAATTAATCAGGGTTTTTCCAAAATTGACTATGAGATTGCCTATGCAGTATTTCTAATTTTCTAGAAAGAATGGCAAACCTCCTTAATTTTTTTTAAAAACAATGGCTGTAATTTACCACTGTAAAGGCATGCATCAGACCACACAGGTACAGCTGAAATTAATGTCAAACTCACAGATGCATACACACACACACACACACACACACACACACACACAGAGAGAGAGAGAGAGAGAGAGAGAGAGATACACGCAGACACAGCAAATATCTTAGATAAAAATGCCATATGTATTAACAAACTATGGCGCTATGGTGAATGGCTTTGTAGTTATTAAAGAAAAACGTGACTACTATTGCAGGAGTATCCATGCACTTATTTGGCTACAGGTTTTAAAAGGCAAGCAGTATGAAACCAATTTTAGTGGTATTTAAAACCCAGCAGGAAAAAGCTGGATGGACTAATGGACTTCTAAGAAATAAGGCTACAAACTTTCTAACTTTCTAATTAGGAAATTATGGCCTTCCTTGTTTCTATAAGGAAGAAATACTAGTTTTACTTACCATTGGTTTCTCCTGGCTGCTTGTCCCTTTTCCTCTTCTTCTTCTTTCCCTGAATGAAACATAAATACACAAAAAGATTGTTACAAAAGCATCTTACAAAAGGAGACGAGGGAAAAGGACTATTTTGCAATTCTTACAACAATGCTGCAAACCACTAAAAACACACACAGTTAAATGTATAATAATAATTTAAATTATACTCCTTCTTTTGAACATTTCATTCCATTAATAAGGATAATGCAACCATATCCAAAATTGATAGCTTAACACAATGACTGATATAGTCTAAGAAAAAAAATGTATGGATGAGGATTGATGAAACAGTTGTGACACACAAATGCACAATCTAAATCATGTACGTAAATTCAAGCTGGTCTTGCAAAAAGAATTAAAAAACAAAACAGTGAAGAATAGAATAGAATAGAATAAAAGAATAGAATAGAATAGAATAGAATGAAGGGACATTATAGAATAGAATAGAATAGAATAGAATAGAATAGAATAGAATAGAATAGAATAGAATAGAATAGAATAGAACAGAATAGAATAGAATAGAACAGAATAGAATAGAACAGAATAGAATTTTTTATTGGCCAAGTGTGATTGGACACACAATGAATTTGTCTTGGTGCATATGCTCTTGGTGTACATAAAAGAAAAGATACGTTCGTCAAGAATCATAAGCATATTAAACATACAGTAGACCATTTCTCACTATAACTGTTTAGAAAACTATAATGTATAAACAAGTAGTAGTGTAATTGATGATAGTAAATAATAGGGAAATGATGTACACTCAAGAGTACAGATGGATGAATTATGCAGGATGGGAAGAGCTTGAAATTTTAAGGATCAAAGTAAATGTTAGCATTTAGTTTGATCCTTAAAATTTCAAGCTCTTTCCATCCTGCATAATTATACTCTAAATCAGCATCTTAGCATGGTTAAATAAACTGGGTTTCATTGACAACTTTAAGAATTAAACATACATAAGGATTATCATGTTCTTCCACATTCAACTCTTCTTTCCAACCTCATTTGCAGAGAATTTAGGATTTTGGAAAGTTCTCATAAATAATATGAACCAAGAATAAGAATGAATTTCAAAATGGTGCTAAGTATGGGCCATTTTCCAAAACATTATAAATTAGATACAAAAGGATGGAAATGCTCTGTATTGTAAATTATATTTTGCTGTAGAACTTCAGGAAATTGTATTGGTATTCATGTAACTTTATAAAATGACCTCAAAAACTTTCATTGTGTATGAAAAGGAATGTTTTGTAGCTTTGGTAATAAATAAACTTTTTTTCTCTAAGCAGTAAATAAATAAGATCTATTAAGTTTAATCTTTTATTGGCCTAAGCTAGACACAACATGGCCCATTAAACCTTTGCTTCAAAAACAAAATAATAATGGAAATTTACAAGGAAGTTACACAGCTCAAATATTCCGTCGATTGTGAATGGGCATCATACTCTCAGAGTGAGAGTTTGTCCTTAATGAAAATACAGCTATAAACATAAGAAAGTATGATAATGGTTGGCAGGGGTTTTTCCTATATCTGTCATGTCTTCTTTTCAATAGCTCTGGTGTAGTTGCCACTTCAACAATTCATTTTGGGTTTCTACTCGGCATGTCCACTATGATGTTCATGCTACCTGGAATGGAGCAAGAGATGTGAATGTTCCTTTTAGAAGATACAGCTCCTACAGGTATCCAGGCACAAGGCCTTTGAATATGCTTCTCTTTCCTCATTCAGGTGGTAAACTGCAACCCTGCTGTTTTAGATGTACCGGTAACAGACAAAGTCTTGTTCAGGAGAATTTTTGGTGACAGAGAGAAGGCTGTGTATTTGGCTCCTTGTTTTGTTAAAATTTAATGCACTACTGGGAATACTCTAACAATTGAATAAGGACTGACTGTAGCAAAGACCCAATTTCACTTATACCTTTCATGGGGTGATTTGTGGGGTAGAACTGGGATATGTTTTCATCCCTGGAGTCTAATATCTCAGAGGTTCCTGTGCTAAAAACTCAGTTGTATTGGTAGCAAGCTAAATTTTACATTAATTACTAGGGAAATGGTTAAGTGCTTTAGAATATAAAACACAAAAACAGGATACTGTCTCTAAAACAAGACTAGATGTCATAACAAATTTTATTGATCCATAATATATCATTTACTAGTTTGGAAGAATAGGACAGCAGTGAAATATAACAAAATAAATCCCTCTAGAGGAGAAATCATGGAAATATATTTCTTACGGAAATTACTTCCTTCATTATCAGCATCATCATAAAAGAGCCTATTGAAAAGAAAAGTTAGAGCCCCTAATAAGCCACTGTAAGTAAGTAATGAACAATTTTCTTGACATAAAGTATTTAGGGAAGAAAATACTAGATAAAGGAGGGCCAGAAATAGAAGTCAGGACCAGGGGTGGGTTCCACTTACCTTCCCTACCGGTTCGCATCGCAATGGAAGTGCGCGTTTTGCGCATGCACAATTGCCTCGCGTGCGGCCACGCCCCCATCACGCAAAATATGCAGAAATGACCTTCTGCGCATGTGCAGAAGCCTTTGCGCATGCACAGATATTTTTTTCCAAGCTGCGGCGCCCGGAAGACCGGTTCGGGAGCGTGGACTGGCGGTCATCGCTGCCGGTTCTGCGAGCGGTGGTAAATTTCCGCTACCGGTACTAAAGAACCGGTCCGAACCGGCAGCAACCCACCACTGGTCAGGACCCATATAAGTTGGTATGAAAGAGGGACAAATAACAAATCAAGTAAATAGAATAACAAAAGCAGACAGGACTCTGAACAGCATACTTGCAGTCTGCCACATTTTGTTGCAATTCTTAATCTGCAACTTCTAATGAATAAAATTGGACTGACTGGCGTTTTTGACTGGCAACTATAAAATACGCTAAATGCTAAAATACACTGAGTCATTTACATCAATTTTAAATAAAAATAGCAAAGGAACAGCAATAAAACTCAATATGGCCAAATGCTGACACTCTGTAATAGCAGTTGCACAAGATTTGGTCATGATATAAAAAACAGCTACATTCTAATCTGAGAGGATTCTGAAATGATCATCCAACTTTGATATTTTTATTAAAATAGGCACAGCATATAGTATATGAGATGGCAATCTCCATAATGAGGGAGTATTGATATAAATGTCTCACCATTTCAACTTCTCTCATGCCAATAGGAGGAGGAGTGCTGTGGACATTTCCCTCCAAAGGTAGGAAAACATGGTAGGAATGTGAAGATGTCATCTTATGAACAATTTTTTAATTTGCAGCTGTAAATTCATCAAAAATTATATAAGCTATCTTTTTCTTACTTAGTATTTAGACATATCTAAGTTTATTATAGTGTGTAGTGTAATATACTTTAATTACACTATATTAAATTAATATGCTATGGTATTAAATATACCATAGTATATTAATTGATATTGGATATATTACATCGAGAGCTCATGGAACATTGAAAATAAAGATATATTTCTACACTATATACTGGAGACTTATAAGAAATATGTAATTTAAAAGAACTGCTTTACGTGATTAGATAAATCTCTATTTTCTACTTTTTCTGTTCAATAATAGCCCACTACATTCATAATTACAAGGGGTGGATTTTCAATTTCTGTGCTCTTGCTTTCCAGTGTTCAGAGGTTTATGGCAGCCATTAATGTGTTATCCAAAATATCGATCAACTTTAAAAAACAATATAGGTAGTCCACAACTTGCAACAGTTTGTTTAGTGACCATTCAAAGTTACAACATCATTGAAAAAAGTGACATATCACAATTTTTCACACTTACATCCAGTGCAGCATCCCTATGGTCACATGAACAAAATTCAGATGCTTGGCAAATGACTCATATATATGATGGTTGCAGTCTCCTGGGGTCATGAGATTACCTTTTGTGACCTTCTGACAAGCAAAGCAGTGGTGGGTTGCTACCGGTTCGTGCGAGCTAGTGGTGGAAATTTGGTCCCGTTCGCCGAACCGGTAGTGATGGCCGGCTTGCCACACCCCCGAACCGGTTCCCCGCTTGAAAGTGGCTGGCAAAGAACCCTCTGCGCATACGCAAAGGCTTCTGCGTATGTGCAGAGGATCAGTACTTGGATGTGATGCACGCGCACTTCCGACGTGACGCGCGCACTTCCGAACCGGTAGGGAAGGTAAGAGAAACCCACCACTGAAGCAAAGTCATTTGGGAAGCCAGATTCACTTAACAACCATTTACTAATTTAATAATTGCAGTGATTCACTTAACAATTGGGGCAAGAAAGGTTGTAAAATGGGACAAAGCTCACTGAAAAACTGGCTCATTTAGCAAGAAAAGTTTTAAGTTCAAGTATGGTTGTAAGTTAAGGACTACCTGTATAATATATCCTCTATTTAATGGCCCATTTGACAGCAAGGGTATTTGTGCTAAACACAAATGTCCATTAAATCTGAAATGTTCATAGTTTGCATAATTACAATATATGTAAATTGTCCAGACAAATTCCATTAAACCTGAGTGATTGTCTGCTAAATAATGGTGAAATATGAACTCAATTTTTATCCAATTAATTTAAAACCCATTAAATTGATGACTGCTAAATTAAGGTTCTACTGTTTTAACTAGTAGAAAACAAAATGATATATGTTAATATTGTACTATAAGAATTCCTTATAGTATAAACATCTTTTTCTTTCTCCTTCCATTATTGTCATAATTTTATAAATTCCTTTCTTATTACCGGTAATCCTTTTGTTATATTTCTTAACATAAAATCATAACCTCTGAAAGCTATTTTTTCAAAGACTGTTTCTTTGATCATTTTATATTTCTTTTTTCTAGTTTCTTGTGTCCTTTTAAAACAGGAAACCAGAAACAAATACTGGCATTCATTTTATAAATTTTTATCTTCTGTCACTTTATTCATATTTCTTCACAGCAAATTTTATTTCTTTACTAATACAAATACCAAGCAATAATTTTTAATGAGTACTTTACCTTGAATCCATTATTCCTTTAACAAATATGAATAAATTGAAATGCTTAAACACTGATCATTGTATAACATGTCTGCTATGCTGTTCCATTGATTTTAAGCATCTTACTGTTATTTGGAATATAAAAATATCCTTACATTGTATGAGTCTTCAGGTACATTGCATTGTTATCTTACTGTGAATTTCACTGAATTTTATGCATTTCATTAGGGAAATAAAAATTGCTAATGGCATACATATATTGGTAGTTTAAGATGTTTTCTAACTGAACTAAAATTTAGATATATTTTTTATTAGTGTTCATATATTTCTTATTTCAGATGGCAAAAGTTAGTGGCTCAAAGCTGACTATTCAAACATTTGGTTCCTAAAATATTATTTTGCGTAGATTTATGAAAAAAGTGCATAATAAAATCTTTCAGGGCTTCAAATTCCAATGTCATTCTGTGTGCAATGTATATATAGAAGGTGAATGGGATGTAGGTGTCCATTTATTTACCCACAAAGAGGACCCATCGTACATTTATTATCTTTCTACTGGTACCGGTATATACATAGGAAAGCTGCTATCCAAATATAGCCTGTGGAAGTCAATAAATTCCAACTAACATTGCAAAAAGATAAAACCCCAACATATCTTACAGTTGTACTGAGCTATCCTATCCCTAACATGTAGGAAAGTTCCCCTTATGTCTAATGGACATAGAACTTGAAGCTGCTGCGAAATGCCTCAGCTTTCTTTTCCTATCCTTCTGAGCTTCAGTTAGAAAGATATTTTCAGTGGTTCCACATGAAGGACAACTATAAAGGTCCAAATGCTTAAGACAGTGAACATGCTCATATGTCAATATGATAGGGAAGTAGGAGGAGAATATGTTTCCTGAAAATCTTTCAAGTCTTGCAGCATGGCCTTCTGAAATCAGACTGTAAGTAGCAGAAGGAATTTCAGTTTAACTCCTAGGAACAACTTTGAACTTGGAATTACTATACCCTTGGGTTGCAAAGGAAATTATCTCAAAGAAGGTCATAAGCACTGCTATCTGCTTAGAAACAGGGGAAAAGCTAGAGGCAATAGGAAAAAACTTTAATAAATGGGACAGGCATGGATTTGAAAAGGATAATGTGAACATTTTGATACCATATATGGGTTGCTAGCGTTTAAAACAAAACCTTCATCTATGCTAGTCTCAGAAACAGAACTCCTTGTACATTGCTTGATGATATGCTTGATATGATTGGGTGGTATGTTTAACCATGATATGTATGTGTCATGTACCATGATAGGTATGATATGTTTAAATAAAAATATCAATAGATAATCTATGTGTTTCTTTGTTGAAACTTGTTAAAATAACCTAAGTAGAAACACAGTCTCAAACAGATTCATAAAGATGAATTTAAGGAATATTGTTAAGTTACTGAAATAAGAATGAGTGAATTTGATTTTGCAAAATGGGCTAGTGTAATATGGAAACAAGGTATCTCCTTGTTTAAGGGAGGTGAAACTAAAATCTATCAAAAACCAAAAGAAGTCAGGCATCCTCCATATATTGCAAATACATAGATAGAGCAATTTAAGTTGTATAATTGTTTAAGTTTGAATAGCATGTCATTCTAAAATTCCCCTTTCTCTCTTTTTGGCAGTTGGCTATCTTAAGAGTTATGAACCAGAACCTTCTGAATTATATCTTTTTGAAAACCCAGTTGCTTAAACAGGATATCAGACTCTACATCTACCTGCAGAACATGTGTAAAGTGCTTTATTTAATCAGGTCAGATATGATGGATCGATAGATGTTTACCCCAGATTTTCGTTTCTTTTGGTTTCATAACTGAGGAAGATTATCATTTTTTTTACTGCCTTTACAAGGCAATGTATTCATTTGTTTTTGTTTTTTTTTTAATTTAAAATGGTTTTTATAGCTGCCCAATACAGATGCAAATCTACCACACAGTTTAGCCAATTTTTTTGTGATAAAAATAGGACAGAGTTTTATATAAACAAAATGAACTTATTTTTCCCAATTTTTGACTTATATTCTATCAATTGCTAGTGAAAATATTTGGGCTCTGATTAAAATTTATGTTAACACTTATTGGAGTGTTTAAGTGGTGCGATTGGTTTGGTTTTGGTTTGGTTTGGTTTTATTAAGTGATTGGTTCATATTGAAAATGGTCCACACTGATGCAATACCTTCACTGGGAGATTCCTATTGCACATTATGAAATAAATTCATATTTCAGTCACAAATATATGGAAATAAACAATCATGAATACAGACTGATGGATCAGATATAGATCTTCAATTCCTCACTCTACATCAAAATACACATCAAGCCATTTCAGCCAAGCTTAAATGAATACTAGAAAATAAAATGTTCATTCACAATGTATCAGCAAAGTTAACACATAGTCAGGATTATGTATGATGCACTCTTCAACCAAGCTCCCAATTCAGGACCTTTCAAAGGGAAACTTAGATAAGAAAGGGGCCAAATAACAAAAGCCAGTGCAAGGTAACTGGTAAGCCAATATCATTTTAAACAAACTGTGATCATGACAGACAATTGTACAATGAAGTAAAATATAAAACAGTAGAGGGTGGAATAATTTATTTAGCCCCACTTGAGAGCAAGACTTCCAACAAATCTTTGCCTTCTCTGAAGCTAGGGTAAGCCATTCTTCCACTTTCCACCATACTCTCACACAGGTATGCAACAAGGCACTCAATTTTGGGGGTTGGAGAAAGAGATGAAGGTGAGAATAGAAAGAGAACTGTATTATTATTGTTACTATAATTTTGGTAAAGTATAAAAAAAATTAAGTTCTAATAGAATATAAATTCTGCAATAAATTTGTTCTCACCAAAACTTTACTGACACACCTCTACTGAATGGGTGCCAATTGTATCCAATTGAGTTGGTGACAGAACGGAAACATCCGCTATAATTACCGGATTGGTAGTCCTTGTCTTTCGTGTGTGGGCGTACTTCAGCAGATTACAGCAGTACTTGTCTACAATCTCTACTACTGAAAAGAATTCTACCTACATAGCCACCTACATAGTTATCCCGTGCGGACCAGCCGGGGTAAAGCTGCATGTGAAGTTGTCGTTCCTTTCTGGCTAATTCATAATATTTTGCTTGTTCTTCTCTAGATAGTGCATGCCACTGTAAAGAAAAAGAAACCACAATCAAAAGAGTATTCAGTACTTCTTAGAAAGCTACATAACATATCACTAGATATGGATAATACATTGTTGTTGATAAAAAGTCTACTTTATTACTACTTCAGTCAAGATTCAATTAATCGCCATTTAGGAAAAATGAAAGATGTAATACCTCAAGAATGGTTAGGTTTGTATTAAGCTATATTTTGAATGAGACAAAATTATTTTGTAGCCTTTCATATCATTTTTTCAATTATGTATGGTTTGCCTGCACAGCAAACTGTTTAACATTCAACACGGTAAAAACATAACTTTTTACCAGTCAGTCAGTATCACCCCTAGAAGGAAGGCATGGCCAGTTCCTAAAACACTGCCAATAAGATTGCGTGGTTTTGTCTTGAAGTCACTGGGTCATAGCTTGCTAAATGTCACAAAAATAGTAGTAGTAGTAATAGTAGTACCTAGTAATAGTAATTCTACATTGTTATTAGTTCTGTTGCTAAATGATAGTTCTTAGACATCTACTTATCAGATATTTAGGGTTCTTGCATTTAGAGATTCCAGCATTGATGTCTAAAACTTTGTGGATGGGATGTTCCTGTTCCAAGAGACTGCAAACATGGATCAGAAATTGAATCCATCCACTAAAGTACTTTTAAAAACCAAGAGAAATAAAAAAGCACACCAAATATTTTTGAGAATGGAGGCACCAGATTTCGTTGGCAAATGAAGATGAGAAGGCAGTGATTACATTCAAACCTAAAAATCAAGGAAAACAGGGAAACACGTCTATTGACATTAGATAGCAATTAGTTATGCTGTAGAAGTGTAACTACATATAGATGTAATAATCATCTATATGTTACCCTAAAACATAAGGAAATGCAAAAGCCCATCATGTTAGAGCAACAAAGTCAGAAAAAGGCTACACATTCCATGGGATAGGCATAATCTCCCCTGAAGTATGTTTATGGATTGTGTCTTTTCATTTTAGCCATTCTGCTTGTTTCATCTAACAAGGTTTGTATACATACCCTGACTAGTTACCTACCCTTCGACCAAGAATCTGATTGATGGCAGCACTCTCTTTCAGCGTGCATTCTGCTACAACTTTCGCTCTCATTTCCTTCATGTACAACATAAATGCATTAAGAGGTTTCTTTATGTGTGGTTTCTTTTTCTCCTCTTCTTTTTTGGAGTCCTGATGTTTTCTAGTCAGTTGACAACAAATAAAAAAAACAACAGAACTTGCATGACATTATATATTCTACATTTAACCTGTTCTCAAATAAAACCATAGCAACAACTAGACGTTTTTTTTTTAAAAAAAAAATCTTACATTTGAGAATCATTCAACAAGATATAAAAATGGGGCATTTTATAAAATGTAGGAAATAGTTCTATTTAATTTTTAGAAGTGCAATTTATATCCCATTGTGCAGGGTTAAAATCTATCTATCTATCTATCTATCTATCTATCTATCTATCTATCATCTTTTTATCTATCTATCATCTTATTTAATATACACATAATGAATGGGGCTCTGTAAGATAGTATGGTACTATTATTTCATAAGACTATAGACAAAAATGGTACACTACATTGTTGCCTTTTCATTTATTTCAGTAGAACGGGTGGTGTATATGCTGCAATAATGGCTCAGAGCAGAGAAAGATTTTTTAAGGTGGTACAAATAGTTTAAATAAAAAGCATTATAGGATAGTCTCACGAATCAGTTTTCTGAAATTTTTCAGGATTTTCTGAAAAGAAAAGAAAATCCTCAGCCATACAGGATAGAAACAGAAGGTTTAGCATGCTATAGACAAGATTGTGCTTGGTGGAAATATACGAAATGTTCATTTGATTATTCTAAACTTGACCAATAAATACACTGATTTTATAGCAAATGTATATGAATCATGATAGAATCAAAAGATAGATTGGGATTAAACACATGAGAATAATATTGTAAAGAATATTTAAGGCTGCATACCCCATAACTACACAAAAGAGATTCCAGACTGTTCCAACTGCAGTTTATGATCTTGACGCAATTACTATATGCATGTTTGATATATAATTTCACATGCTTTTTACAGGTACTCTCCAAGCAAAGAAACTACTTTGTCTAAATAAACTTGACATCCATTCACTATGAACAAAACACTGATTGATGAGTCAACAGAGATCTTAATTAAAGCTTAAATGCTCATGTAAACAAATTTAAAAAAAATGAATAATAGGTCAGTGGTTGAGTGTAACCTTACAGGACAAAGGTTATCTTTTGATCCCTGTCAGTTTCCAATAGGATATTAAAAGACTCATGCTGGAAACCCTGGAAAATCACTGTAAATCACTGATCTAATTGGTCCAATGATCAAACTCAGCCTAAGCCAGCTTCCTATGTTCTAAAATGTCAATCCCAATGGTATACAGAAACGCTTTCCAATACCGCTTGCTACAAATTAGACCATCATTTGAAACTAAATTTAAATGTAAACAATGTAAATGTAAGCAACAATAACAACAACTTACGAGCTATGGAGTGAGCCAACATCATTCTGAGAAGATTCTTGTTTGACTGTTGGGGTGACTATTGCTGGATGAGGAATCCCAGTTGTATGTAAACTATGATGTGGAGGGACCATGTGTGGAGGGAACCTAGAGGAGATAAAGCTGTGTAAATCGTCAGAATAATGAATGAATGGGGACAGGTGTGTACACACATATCATAAAAGACACAACACAATGGTATCTATTAAAGCATACGAAACTTGGTACCATTATTCAAAATACATTTTTTTCAAAATGATGTATCTCTGGTCATTAAATTGAAGAATTACTTTAGTAAAAATCACTGATTTTTTATCTAACACATATAAGTAGCAATTTAGTTCATGAAAACCCAATAAAATTACAGCTCATTCACTTGAATATAAAGCACACATCTTAATTTGCAGCAAATTATGAAAAATAAAGCATTACAAATTTACCGCTCCAGCCAAAATATCAAATCAAATGGAAGATTAAAGGTGGCTGTTTTGTTATATATATTAACACATAATAAAATGTTAACAGTACAATAGTAAAGCAATATAAAAATAGATGTGCAATTTTTATATTATATTATGTATGCATATACTTATTTTAGATATATTTTATTTTAGATGCTATATTAGTACTTATCACCATAGGGAAAATAAAATTTGGGGCATTTGTTTTATAAGGAAATTTAGTGGGTATTTCTATGTAACTACATTTGAATAAGCATTACAAAGATAAGCATATGTTCTGAAGTTCACAAAATAAGAATATATCTATATTCTCCAGGTATATTTTATTATAAGATACATTATTTATTATTGGCTATCTAATATTACATGAATAGTACAACCAGTTCTAAATAAAGAATTAATGCAGGACAATTTTGAATAAGTGGGAAATGGAAAAAGTCATACAGAACAATTAAATTAAGCAACAACTTGGTGAAATCCATAATATTGGAATGTATGTTGCATACATCATTACCAAGATTATTGGAGATGATAGGTATTGTAGTTTAACAGCCTCAGGAGACTGAAAATTACTATCTCTTGTTTCTAGTATTTAAAATAAATAACTGCAAACATATAACTGATTAGTATCAATCACTATGTTTACTTAAAAACCTAACAAAAGTCTATATCCAAAAGGCTAGGGTGGTTGCTGTTTTGTGTTTCTTTCTTTCTCTCTCTCTCTCTCTCTTTCTCTCTCTCTCTCTCTCTCTCTCTCTCTGAGAGAGAGAGAGAGAGAGAGAAAGATAACTATATTAATAAATAAACTAATTGGATATATCAATTTATAAATACTTGGATCTCAGAGAAATAGTTCAATTAATTTAGTACCAATCAAAATAGAACAAAATATCTACCTTACTTAAGCAACACCTTTTCACCTGACAAAGGAAGATTGGCTTTTCTTTTTTCCCAAAAGCTCATTAAATTTCATGGCCTTAAATTATAAAATAAAACTCCAACTGTCTATAGTTTTTTAAAAAAATCAGAAATCAAAATATCAAAAATCAGAATCAAAATACAAAACTACTACAACATGGATGGCACTTGAAAGTATAGGAGTAGAATTCTGCATCTGTGATCTGCCCCTATTGTGGTTGGGATGCTGGGGGATATAAAGGCTGTTTTTGTCCTGGATCATCCTGACTTGTGTAGAAAAGAGAAATATTTCCTATACTCTTATGTCACGGAGTATATAGCATTACAGTGCTTTTACCTCTATGGCAGAGTTCCCTGAAGTGGCCAAAACTGATCCTTAAGGAACCATGGGACTAAGATTGACACTATTATTATTATGCTTGGTTGCACAATCACTCAGTTGTTTAGATTGGGCATTTTTGTCCATTTATCAAGTCCTTCCCAAGGACCCCGGATAGGTAGATATTATTATTTAATAATATTAAAGATATTCTCACAGATGTAAACTATTCCAAGTAAAAATGCCTTTTACAATTGACTGGTGGTGATTTGTCAATGCAGATGGTGTTCAAGTGATGCTCTGAGTGTTTTGGAATTGCACCAAAGGTGCCTATCTATATTGGTCCTACTTTCCCTTTTCAGGTCTTTCTATTTTGGTTCTCCCCCCACCCCAGTTATTTCTCTCCTATTCTGCTGTCTCTGGGCATTCCAATGTCTGCTTTCTAGTCTTTTTTGTCTTTCTTATCCACAATTGTTGAGTCTGTGGCAGATGCTTGTAATGCTTGAATTCTACAGTTCAGGGCACTTTAGCTTCTTCATTTTCTATTACAGTTTAGATAGATAGATAGATAGATAGATAGATAGATAGGTAGATAGATAGATAGATAGATAGATAGATAGATAGGTACAGTAGTTAGTTAGTTAGTTAGTTAGTAAGTAAGTAAGTAAGTAAGTAAGTAAGTAATAAATAGGTATTTCCTGCATATATTCCACTGTAACATTGTTGCTACTTTGTCATGCCATTGTTTGTAGTTGGTCTGTGTGATCTTGCAGCATCTAACTAGGTGGTTCTCTGTTTCTTCTGCTTCTTAGCAGAGGCGGCATTTGCTGTCTTCTCAATTCTGACCTTGTATATATTTTTATTCTTAAGGCTTGGTCTTGTGCAGCCAGGATTAACCTTCCATTTTCCTGCTCTTAGTCACTGTCTGCTCTCAGCCATCATTGTTATCTGCTTTCCCTGCTAATTATTTTTTAAATGTATCAGCCATATAATACTTTACCTTTCCATGTATCTTTTGTACTATTCATTTGGTCTTTCTTATAGGTCAGTTGATCATTTTAGCATTCAATAAGTCTTTATGGTTCAGTGCATTTTCTTCACTGTCCTTCAGATATTCTTCCAATACATTTTTTTCAAGGACACCTATTTCCTTGGTAATTAGAATCTGTCAATATCACTTCATGGATGAAGGACATGATTCATTATCATTATTTTTCTGGTCTTCCTATTCATGGTTTTTACTTCAGTTCAATCTACTAATCCAGATGTATATCTAATGACTGGTGTTGCCCAGCTGTTAATTGCCTTGATGGTGTTCCACCAGTGAGGTTAGACTTAAAGATCTTCTTCATTCTTCTGAGATATTCACCACTAATCTTCTTCTTGACTTCAGTATGCTTGGTGCCGTTAGCTTGAAAGATGCCCAGGTATTATTAGTGATCATCTTCATTCATACTCTTGATGTTATTTCCATAGGGCATCTGGATTACTTCAGTTTTCAGTATTTTTTCCCTGTTGATGGTAAGGGTGGTATATTTGTCCATCCTAACCTCCACTGCAGTGTTAAGAAATTTCCTCCTTCATCACAACTAAGTATATTCAACACTAGCAATTTATCACTGTCTTTTAAAACACAACCAAATACATCTTCATTCCATACCTCACTCCATTGTCTATAAACTCATCTCTAAATCCTCTACCTGACAAAACACTTTGATATTTTATAGCCATGGCCTGCCTTGTTCAGTATTGTACATAGATGAATTGGTGCATTAACAACAGTAACAGTGATAGTGAGTCTGCTTAAAAGATTCATCTCTTGACATTAACCTCTTCCATCTATCAGCATTGATTAGAAACTGTGTCTTCCATTCTGCAATTAAACTTTGCACAAAGCTTCCAAAGTTTCTATTGACTTGATATTTCTAGGCACCTGATTATCTAATCATATGTCAGAGTGTCAAATACCTTCTTGTAATCAATCCAAATTAAGGTAGTTCTCACCTTCTGACCATAATTGAGCCCACAATTATAGTCATAACTCATGACAGTCAACAAGCACGTCATCACGTGACCATGCCCAATTTTACAATCTTTTTGTTATGTGAATATGGTGACTGTTAAGCTTCCCATTGTAAGTTGAGCACTATCTGTACATTCAAGTTGGTCTTCCTTCTCTTGCAGTTTTTCAAAATGATCTTGTCTGTTGGAAACTGATCTTTTGAACAATTTCCTTTCTGCTTAGGTGGAAAGAGCTTGTTTTCAACTGAATAATGTTGGACTGCATCAGCCTACCACACTAATTAGCAATTTAAAATTCGTTGGCAAGCAGGTAATTGGCCTGTAGTTGCCTGGTGCTGCCCCTTTTGCTGGAACTTTCATTATCAAGTAGGTTTTACCAGATGTTAACTAATCTTCAATTTCACTTCCTTTTGGTATGTTGTTAAATGGCTAGGCAATGAATGGGTTACAGCCAAAAAATATGCATTTCATCTTTACTGAGTGCTGAACAATTCTTGATTTTCCTTGCCCTTTTCTCCACCACTTCTATTGTTATTACAAGTTTTTCATTTCAACTTTGTTCTGCAAGTCCTGGTATTTTATAATTTTTTCCATTTAGAAAATCTGCAAATTTTCATCTGTCAATTGCAAAAGGCAATATTGCTTGGAACTGTAGATATACAGCATCCTAGTTTCTTGGGAAGCTTTATGTGCATGAAAACCAAACCAACTAAATAACTGGAAGTTATGATTTCACACTGTTGTGAACAGATAACATTTGGAGCACCACTTGAACAGCAAAATCACCATAAGTTAATTACAAATTTACTTTCAATAGCTCATATTTCTGTAAAAATATCTTTAATACAATCAAACAACTACCTGCCTATCCCAGGTCCTTGGGAAGGACTTTAGGTGGATAAAAATGCCAAATCCAATCTAAACATCTAGTTGACTATGTCACCAACCATAATAATAATTTTTGGAACAGCTTACATCTTGCAACATTACTTTTAATACCAACAAACAACATCATCTCCCTCTTCAGGTGCCGAGGAAGGACTCAATAGATGGCTCAAAATGCAAAATCCAGTCTGAACATCTGATTGACCATTCGACAAACATAATAATAAATTTGGCCTTGTCAACATTACGATAAATATCTTTCTTGACATTAATTATCATTTTTATTACTTGTCATTGCTATGATCTCATTTTTATTAATATTAAAGAAAACAATTCTTGGCTACCAAGCAGCCAAAACTGATAATAAAATCTGACATTTGCTTTATCAGGATGATCTGAAGCTTTCTGAAAAATCAGAAATAGAAATCCAGTCCTTGACAAATATGGTAAGAATTTTTAGTACAGATTTTGCAAAGGAATTGCGACTATAGAAATGTGTTCATGTAAGAACAGAGTGGATAAAATCCTGTATAGTAATGGAATTTAAATGCCAAATGGCTAAATCATTAGGAGTTCTCAGGGAGATTGGCCAAGAAGAAACATTGATGCAAGTTAAAAATTTACTGAACTGTAAATACTTAGTAAATGTACAGGAAACAAAACATGAATATCGAAATTATATAATAAAAACTAGAATAGAATGCTGGCAAAGAAAGCATTGCATGATCAATTTCTATAAAAGATTGAGAGGGAAGATGATAAAGATTAAACCGGGCAGTGGCTTACAAACAGAAAAGAAGAAGAAAAGAAACCAAAGTCTTTGTTTTGGCTGCTCAAGAGCAAGCTATTCAAACTAATGCAATCAAGGCCAGAATTGAAAAATTGTCGAATGATTCAAAGTGCAAATTGTGATCATCTCAACTCAACTTATTTAAGATGATTCCATATACTGACTATCAACAGTGACATAATGCAATCACTTAAATAATTCACAGGAATATCGGTAAAAATCACATGCCACTAATAAAGATGATGGGAAATATAGTTTTAAAAGTAGTAGAAAATGAACAGGTTAAAATATTGTAGTATTTCCAAATACAAACTGATAAAGTCTTGGCTCATAACACACTAGATTTTATTATGGTTGAAAAGAAGAAAATGTGGATAATTGAGGTGGTAATGCCAGGAAATATTAAAATAGAAGACAAAGAATTGAAGCAGATATCAAGATCTGAAAACTGAAATTGAAAGATTATGGCATTAAGTGGCCATGGTGTGCCATTGGTTATTGCCACACTAGGTACCATACCAAAAAATGTGGGATGGCACTTATAAAATATCCACATGGACAAAATTTCCATCTGTCAATTACAAAAGGCCACACTGCTTGGATCTGCACATATACTACGTCAATATCTGGAGCACCACTTGAACACCATTGGCATTGACAATGTAAATAGAAAAAGTTGTAAAAGACAGCTTTACTTGGAACAGGTTATATCATGTAACAATATTTTTAACACCATAAAACAAGAAAATCTGCCTATCCCAGATCCTTTGGAAGGGCTGAAAAGGGGGATAAAATTGCCAAACCCAGTCCTAAATATCTGGCTGAATGTGCAACCCACCACAATAATTCATGGAAACAAACCTCACTGTACTACTGAATAGAGCAAAAACTATCTCCACCCGTGAAAATGGAAAATCCATTTTCCACAGGTAAAACTCTTGTGGAAAATGATGAAAAATATCTAAGACCTTATTTCAGTGCATGGGTATACCTCATCACCTAATGAGTCATTTCCTCAGAAAGGATTCCCATTCTTTGACATATATAAAAACAAATGGGATAGGAAGAAGAGATTGAAAGAGGACAGAGAACAGAAAATGAAAAGAAAAAGCTTTCAATTCCAGATTAAAGACTAACAGAATAACAGAGTTGGAAGGCACCTTGGAGGCCTTCTAGTCCAAGTCCCTACTTAGGCAGGAAACCCTATACCATTTCAGACAAATGGTTGTCCAATCTCTTTTGGATCATGGTTGACTATGGCAAATTGGGTGTAGTTTTATTGATACCTTGTAAAAATATTTGCTTGTTTTTTCAATTGTGTTCCTTCAACAATATGGATAAGCAGTAGATTCTCTTGAGTTGAATGTCAAAACCTAAGGGACGCACAAGGAAAAAACATGGTACCAAACCTAACCTGTTTTTATGAAGGTTGCATTATCTTAAATAGTTCTTAACTTTTAAAAAGCTGGTAGACAAAAGGATAAGCAATAAGACAGATGTGTTAACTTTCAAAGCAAGTTTGGAAAGTCAAATTATAGCAAACTGGTTGAACAAGGAAGAAAAATAAAAGGTGATGAAGAAACAAGGTGATAACAAAAAAGTAGCTATTTAATTCATTTCTGTCTGATTTTTGATAAGAGTGGGAAGAACTACCTATACTAGTGCTAAAAACAGATGATGTTGCAATTACATTTTGCTGTGTAAGGAGAAAATGTGTATTATTATTATCTATGTAGAAATACGCCCTTCTCCATCCTGGAATCTTTCAGAATTGTTCCCCAGGAATGTGGCCTTTGGGAATTTTGGAACTGAGCTTTCAGCACACAACAAATGGTCCTGTATTAAACTGTATACTTTAAATTCTGGCTGTAATAATGCATTGAATTCTTTATTTTGGTGTTATTAGGACAGGATTTTTTTCCCATGTGAATGAAAAGGAAAAATTCACACAATTCTCTACCTATAATTTCTTTCCTAATTCACTCTGGGAAAATCTTAGGCAAAGTCATGACGAGATGAAGCTAAACCTTGTGAAACTTAATCTTGGAAAAATAATATATTTAAAGCTCTGAAAAAGTCTAAATGTAGGAAAATGCTTAAATGATGGGAAAAACAGTAAAGATCATTGATAAAGCAAAGAAGTGAAGGAAGAAAAGGTTTTCCAATGTTCTGAAAAACAATGATGACTCCCGACTTCAAAACTAAAATATGTTTGATTTTTAAAAGCTTAAGACTCAGTTTCTGAGTTTAGTGTTATTCCCCAATGAGGGTTTTACTTTGGATGAAAAAAAAAAGTTGATTTTGAAAGATGTATGTATATGCATCAAAATGTCAGGAAAGGAAGCTATAGTTTACTTTCTTATTTTCATTGAAATGAGAGGGCACAGTGTCAAAAGTATTACATATTAACCAACAGAATTACAGATAGTTCTCAATCAAGCCCAACATTTTTGTTGCTAAGCGAAACATTTGTTAAGTGAGTTTGCCCCATTTTATGACCTTTCTTGCCACACTTGTTAAGTGAATCACTGCAGTTTTTAAGTTAGTTAAATGGTTGTTAAGTGAATCTGGCTTTTTTATTTACTTTGCTTGTCAGAAGGTTGCAAAAGAGGATCACATGACCCCGGGACATTGCAATTGTCATAAATGCAAGTCTGTTGCAAAAAAATAATAATCTGAATTTTGATCACATGACCACATGGATGTTGCAATGGCGGTTAAGTGTGAAAAACAGTCATAAGTCACATTTTTCAGTGCCGTTATAACTTTGAACAGCCACTAAACAAACTGTTGTAAGTCAAGGACTACCTGTATTCATTACAATATGGCAATAGAAGAATAGAATGGAATGGAATGTAATGGAATGGAATGGAATGGAATGGAATAGAATTCTTTATTGGCCAAGTGTGATTGGACACACAAGGAATTTATCTTTGGTGCATATGCTCTCAGTGTACATAAAGAAAAAATAAAATATATTCGTCAATAAAAGCCACATTAATCGTTAGTCACATTTTTCAAAACTATGACCCAGTCACACAAAAGGCACATTAACTGTGCCGTTTGTGTGACTGGGCCATAGTTTATAAAAATTCCCATATTAAATAAAAGTGCCAAAAGTTATTTTTTAAATGTCTTCTCTGTGTATCTGATACATGTGCCGCTATGTACATATGGATTTTTTGCTTTATGTCTCTTTGAGTTCCTCAGTATACTGTATAAGGAATAGTACTCTATACATTATATAAGAACATAAGACAGAGTGAGATCCTATGTCTTTGACTCTCTTCTTGCAGACCAGCATCTATCCGAATTGCAATAAACACAGTAAAAATTCTAAGTAGCTCATTATATACCCTGTCTGCTTTTATGGCTCCAAGCCAGAATATAATGATGAGCTGTAACTTGTTAAGGACAACTAATTTTTTGTTCCCGGCTGTCTCAGGGGCTTATCTCTCTTATTCACTCTCACTTTATTTCACTGTTGACATGTTTCTGTTAACTGGATGTCATCTGCCTGCCTTGATTTTATGCACAAGCAGTGGGATGCATTTTTCCATGCAACTATTCTGCTTTGAGTTGCATTGGGTTTGTCATTATCCTCTCATTTTCCCTTGCACTTGTAACATTTCATCTATTCTTGCCTCATTTTATTTTATTTTTTTTCCTGAACCATGGTACACCCACATTATGCTTTATACATGATCTTGCTCCCTTTGAAGCCGGCAGATTTCAGAGCCAGCCCTCGTCAGGAGAAGTGCCTACGACCAATTTAGCAGGCTGAGGGCCCCGAGCTTCAACATCTCAATCTAAAGGGGGTCACGGAGTGGCACAAGCGAGTGTCAGCAAGTGCTGTTTAATTGCCAATCTAGGCTTCTCCGTGGTGTTTAAAGTATAATGACCCATCACTTAATTCTGAGAAGTCCTGGCCCTGCTGCTGAATAGAATGAATATCAAAGGATGTGCCAGAGTAGGGCAAGGAGCATACAATTCTTATAACTGTTGTAAGTATAATAGACTTGTACTTCTGTCATCCCCTTATCACAATAATGTATTTGGTTTGCTGTATACCCCTTCTAACTAGCTCTCTTTCATAAAGGCGTAGCTGAGGAATATATTGTCCCCCTTTCTATCACGTTTTCCTCTCTTGTGAAAAAGTAAACAAAATAAATAGAACAACCTCACTGATCAATTAAACTGAAGTTGATGACATCTTTTCAGACCCTGCTTATTTTTTACACATATACAAAATTAATAGCAAAATAACAACAGAGCATGGGAATTTTAATAATGTGTTTGCGGATAGAATTTGTTTATTTGGCTTTTTCCATTGGCCAAGAAGCTTCCTTTCTACTTCTTCAAATCCCTGCTATTTTTAAGACTTTTCCCCTTCTGCTGTCTAGCCTTCAGAGACATGAGGTTGAATCTAGATCCTTGCTATGTAATACATGCTAATTCAATTATGAGCCATCAAGAAAATGGATTAGCTGATTCAGCCCATCAGGAAAGTCTAAACCTCCACCGATTTAATTAACTGGACTGAAAATCAGATGAACAGAAAATAAAACTATCATTAGGAGCAATTAGTGATTACTTAAACATAGCCCTACCAAGCAGTTTGTAAATAAACTATCATCTCTTGGAAAATTAGGTGGAATTAATTGGAGTTTGGGGGAAAGAAAATAAATATGTATCTCTTAATCATTAGAGGATCAGGTGGGTCTTTTTATCTGAAGTAAAAATATTTGGGAATGAGGAGAAATTTTAACACCCCTCTAACAGCACAATAAGTAGATTGCTTCTGTTCGTCACCAGAAACTCATGTTAGAAGAGGCCATTGGGAAAACAAAATGTGTAAGAGCATAAGCTCTTGGCTTCTTAATATCCTAGGGTTACTAAACTGCTTTCCTCCAGTTACTATAGCTATCGGTTAAAACAAATTAACTTCTAATCACAGTATTTCATTATATATGATAGGGTGTTTTTTTTAATGGAAAACAATGGAGGATAGTTTTTCATATTAATTGGGGAGATCAGTGTATAATTAAGGCATATGATTTAGCAAAGCTTTGTCATTCAAAATGAATAATAAATGGAAGTAACAATTGACCCATATCTTAGACCCATGTATTTTGAACTCACCTTGACATAGAAGCATTGACGGTTAAAGCAGTGGGATAGGGATGTCGGAATCCTCCAGTTGTGATTGGATAGACTGGCTGACCTTGCCTAGAAAGATAGGGAAGGAAATGAGTAAAAAAATAACAATTATAACAACAAATAAAAAAAAAAATAAAGTTCTCTGCCCAGTAAGTTTTATTCTCGTTTGATTGGAACAAAAATCTTGGGGATTGTACAGCAACAGATCAAAGGAAAGAAACTCAGAACAATTTGAATGCCATAAATCTGATACGAATGGCTAATTAAATTTTATAACCTCTGCTTATGTCAATAGAGACCCTCTCCCCAAGCTGAAACTAGGTGTTTTGTTGTAATAATTAAAGGCGAAGTCTTGCTTGCTTTAATGGAGCCATCACACTAATTGAGGGCTACACATCCAAAGGAAAACAATAATGAATGTAAATTTATACCAAAATAAAGTACAGTGAATCAAAGGACTTCAGTTGCGCTTTGGGCCTCTTTTGGTATTTAGATCTCGGTGAGAAAACATTAAATTAACAGAGCTTAATTTGTAGCCTTTTGTCAGATTAACAAGTGTTGACAAGAGTTACCAGGGGAGAGTCCCCAAGAAGTATTGTGGGTAACCAATAGACAATCATACCTCATTACAATAATTAAAAAATACAGCAACATACCAAACAGCATTCTTATGAAAGCTTCATAGATTTTTCTGACTGAGTTTTGTCTGTGCTATGTTATTTTTTATCTGTATTTCAAATGTTTGAACTGAATGGAAAAGATTTTGTCTGGTATGTATTGTTATTGGTACTATTAATATCCTAAATACATCCAACTTGTTTTGGTATGGAGTGGGTCCTGTTTGTTAAATGTAAATTGGTCAAAAAAGCATAAAGAGATAAGTAGAATAATCATATTTTTAAAGTATTTGGTATTGAGGATTTTTGGCCATGAATATTATAGAAATAAAATAATGTGGTTTATGTAAATAGAACCAGAGATAAAGCTGTTAAATATTAATTTATTTCTTTTTTTTCTGCAGGTGATTCATGCAGATATATGTTACAGAGGTAGCTAATGAAATAACACATTGTAAAATCTTGCTACTGTATAGAAATGCATTGCTTTTTTCATTCGTTAATTTTCTCTGGCATAAAAATCATTAATTTTCTTCAGTCTCTGGACCATACTTTTCATCTATAAAATAAACATAACTTGCATAATGTCAAGAAGAAGGCTTTCACAAAATATAATAATAAATAGCTTTATAGAGGTATGGATGGTGAAAGCCATTTGTTGTACAAAGTAACTGACAATCTTCTACTTATTGAAAATAAAACACATTAATAATAATTTGTATAATTTTATGCAACAATTTGCATAATTTGCATTCATATGCAAAGGAATGTGTAACATAGATATGCAATATAGGTTTGCCATGTAGATTTTATTAGTTATAGAAGATAATTTAAAGCTAAAAATTAGAAAATTCAAAAATCAGGAAAATAATGAGCAAAAGCCAAAAATGTTAAAAATGTTGAAATATTATAGTGCCTAAAATGTCTGGTGCATTTGTCCAGCTAAATTATGTGAAGATTTGCACATTTTATTGAGCCTCTCTTATTTTGAGCATGTTGCAGTAAGTGAAATGGAACAAGTATGTGCTAAGAATTATTTGCTATGGAGACAATTGCACTAAATATGTTAGACTATTTACATGCCAAACACATTTGTGTTTCATTTTTTAAAAAATAATGTTTGATAACTTCTCCTTTTTTGTTTTGTTTATTGCTAAGTAGGACACTGAAAATTCTGCTTGAATAATTCTAGAGTGATCCTCATGTCCTGAGTCATGTCAGGTTCATGAACTACTGTAAAGTTATCATTACATAGCTTTAAAAAGGCAATAAACACTCTGATTAAATTGGAATCCTTGATTAATTTTCATGTTATTTACACATTTTAAAAATAGTTTGTTTTCTTCATCAATAGTTCCCCTATCCAGTCATGTAGGTCCCTCTTAAAGTTTGAAACATGTTTCATAAAAATAAAAAATATCCCAAGACATGAACATAATTTATATTTAGGGATAAATACAAACAAGTATTAAGAATTATAAAAATAACTATCATATAATAACTGCTAGCATTAAACTATCTTGGAAATTCTATTTCCAATACTTTGTACTAACATTTGAAATAAACATTTCATGGATCATCAGAAATTAAAACAAATTAAAAGCTGCACATCATTCTTATTCAATATTCTATGTCCCATCATTTAATCTTTATTGACCAAATTATTGATTTCTCAGTGTCATAAATTGGCAGCTGGCAAACATGTTTATTTTCAAATGCACATTTCAGGCAAAGGAAATAACCATAATAAACATCCTGTTTTATGTATATATCCACAAATACACTTATACATAAAAAATGAAAAATAAAAAAAAAATTAAGAAAATGGAACTCCTTACTGTGGTACTAACCATCCTAGCGGATGGGGAATTTGCCCTACAGTGCCCGGTGATAGCGGATAATAAGGAGATATATCTGGAGGGTGTGGAGGCCGTGGAATTCCTAGGAAAGAGGAAAAGGAAACATCATAAAATTGGGTCAGGGCAAAGCATAAAAAGAGAAGAATGAAGGAGGTAGCACACAATCCTAATTTTTATGCCGTAAGTGCTACCCATTTTCAAGGGCAAGGCCTATTGACTGGCCTTCTTTCCCGGAACAACCTGTTTAGTATAGTACTACAAAAGTAGGACAATTGATCTGTCTTCTTCTCCACATTCAAAGACCATAGAGGTCTTTGTTGTGCAAACCTTACAAGGATAAAGCTCCCACTCTACCTCCATTTTGTACCATCAGGTGTGTTGCTCCTTTTATCCATACCTTTAATAACTGAAGAGGTATTTTTCTAAAATAAGATCATCTTATGATGTGATGTCTATTTCTTTCTATTTTCTCCCTAAAGTTTCTTTCTCATCTTGCATGGATAAATTTGTTCCAATTTTTGTTTGTTTTAAAACTTTACAACCTTGATGACAAGAGGATGAACCAATCTTCAACCATTTTCAAGGAGGTGGGATAGTGTCATCTGTTATTTGATGCATATTAATACTTCCTTTCGATTACTTGAGTATCTTTCCTGTGTACTATAAAGTTTTAAAATGTTTAAAACAAATTTAAGTTTACTACAATATTAATTAAGGAACTAAATGACGTATTTATAATCCCTGTCCACACATTTGGTCGGGCAGCATGAGTACAAATAATGAGTTGGTAGCAAAGAGGAATGCAACCAGGGTTGGTAGTCTTCCACTGTGCTCAAAAGGATGGTGTATTTTTCCAATTGTTTCTGTCCATTCTACTAGAATTGACAGGGTAGGCATGATTCAAATCTTGTCCATCAAACAGTGCCATCTTGGGGGGAAGGGTGGCAAGAAGCATATCTTCTCTGTCAAAGCACCTATCTTTTGGAACACCAGACCAGGGGTGGGTTCTAACTTACCTCGCCACCAGTTCGTTTCCTCCTGCGCTGCGTGGCTGCGTGCGCATTGCATGCGCAGTACCGAAAATTAAAAAAAATTAAAAAAATATGGCGGCGCATGCGCAGTGCCTGGGATTCTGCTTCTGCGCAGAAGAAAAAAAAAGAAAAAAATTCCAAAAAAACTTTTTTCAAAAAAAAAGATGGCGGCATCCACGGACCAGCACCGACAGAACCGGCTCCGTGACATCACCAGCGGTTTGCTACCGGTTCTATAGAACCGGTGCGAACCGGGAGGAACCCACCTCTGTATCAGGTCCTTCAGATTCATTTGTCCTCAACCCTGCTGGCATTTCCTAAGAACTTGAAAATGTCGATGTTTCCTTAGGCACAGGATTTGGAGGTTTGGTTATATCATCAATGTGATTTTTTTTTTAGTATGGCTATTATATGGACTGTGTTAGACTGCCCCCAGGCACCATTATGTTATCATTGTGTTATTCATTTTATAGTTACAGTTTCTTTTTTAAAAAATCTTCAATTTGCTATCAGTTACAATTGCAAGATGGGCAGCTATAAAAATTGTCTAAATTCAGTAGCTCTGCCATTGCCATAACCCGATAGAAAACCAAAAGAGAGAGCATTTAGGGTTTAACCTTAAAGCTGTTCTGTTCCTCTACAAATCAAGTTATAAAAAATAAACACAAAGAGATGCTTCCTATCTCCTGTTATAGATGCTATGAACAAGCAGTTCTTGGAATGACAAGATTCAACACAGAACACATACATTTATTTTATATCATTTTACCATTATATTCAAGTAACTGAAACCTTAAAACAACCTCTAGAACCTAGACTTAAACTTATGAAATTGATGTAATTCACTAAAATCAGAAATAGCTGTAGGATTTCTGGTTAGTCTGTATTAAGCCACATTGGAATAAAAGTCAAAGGAGAAAGTTACATTTTATACAGTTTTTCATACAACAAAATCAGCCATTCATTTAATTGGAAATTTATTTTTCCTCTAAGCAAACTTGCAGGAGTATCTGGATAAGAGATGTCAAAGAGAAGCAAACTCTTTTTATGCCTATCTCAGCAAAATCTGAATCCCATATTTTACATTTGTAAGGGGAAAAGAAACAGATGTAATTGCTAAGGATAGGGATATTACATAGTTTGGCCTTTATAATGTGAGAATTGGGTACACTATTGGATAGATTTGGATGGATTGGGTAGATGCAGCTTGATTTCTAATAACATGCATGCTGCACTGAATCCGGTTTATCACTAAATTATATGCAATAGAGAACAGCGACTAATCCTGTTTTTTAATGATTAAATATATTTGAACTATGTATTTACCCTATTTGAATTTAACAATACTTTTTAAAAAAAAACACGATTAACTTGAAATTTTTTAAAAAATCCTCACCTCCCAGTTTTGTGTTGGTGATTGGGTTTTTAAGTCTTTAGCTAAGATAAATGAATGCCTGGAAAAAGTTTATTTGGAATTGTCCAAAATGTGTAACTGCTCATAATGATATTTCCTAAACTTGTATCCTTCAAATCAGTAGTGGGTTCTAAAACCCGTTGCTACTGGTTCGCATGCGCAGAAGCATCCTGGGCGGGTGGGCGGAGCCTTCCGCCGCCACCACTACCAGTTTGCAGAACTGGGCCGAATCGGGAGCAACCCACCGCTGCTTCAAATGTGTTATGATCGCAACTCTTTGGCCATAAATTTAGACTAGGAAATTTCAACATGTCTATAGAGAGTAGATTGAAGAAAGATAGGTTATAAATGTATATCCTATAATGCTAACTTTCTCAGAAGAATAACAGTTGGTTAGTATTTTAAAGTGGCTTGATGCTTTTCGGTGCAGAAAAAGCAAGATTCGGAAGAGAAAACATTAAAATGAAGAGACACAATATTTACAGCTCTAATACTTTGTTTAAGTTGTTCAGAAAGCCTTGATTATAAATTAAATCTTCCTGTGAGATATTTTCAGGTAATGGCAGGTTTCTTTTTTTTCTTCATTACCTGAACAGATATCTTTAACTAGCTTTAAAGATTTAGTGAGTAGTTTACACCCTTGAAATAATATTTCACAGAGCAAAGTACATAAGGATATCAACATATTTAAAAAGTATTCCATATATAACCATTCTTTAAATGGTAACTAACTGCCAGATATTTGCAACATTCATAGATGAATGCATGATATTCCTTTTAAAGTTTTAAAATTTCTGGACACATTATCTAAATATGTTATCTGAAATTTAGTAATCTTTAACTACATTTGACATATATTCAGATTTTCAATTTTACTTTTTAATTTATTTTCAAGTTTGATTGGATTAACCTCTTCCTCGCAAGGCCTCTTAAATTCTTTATGTGATCTAAAGAGCAAAGATGAAGACCACTACTGCAGCAGTCTACTAAAATATATATATTTAGTTAACAAAATAAGGTCTACTTCTTAATGTTAATAAATCTCAACCATGTAAAGAATACAATGCAATAATCATTATTTAAAAGGTAAAAGGAATATACTGCACATAGTACCAAACTTTAAAAAAAATGCTCTTTAATACCCAAAAGTGCTTGAAATTTATTATTCTTAAACTAATTTTTAAATAAAAACAATAATAAATGGCTTTGAAGACTGGTAAAGACTGAATGTTATTTATTTATTAAACTTACATGCCTGTACTTCTTTAATTTAATAATAGCACAATTGGCCTGTTTTGTAAGATTTAGAAATGTAGTCTAAATGCAACTGAACACAAAACTATTATTATGTTTTGTGACTAAATATGACTATTATACAACACAATGCATAGATACAGCACAACAATATCATATGCATAGTATAGCAATATCAGTATCAGATTATTTATACAGACTGGGGCTTTGCCTGGTGTTTGGATACATTTAAATATATGGGAATAATTACTTCAATAATATTTCTTTTCTGTAAGTGTAATATCAAATGTTCATACTGATGTAAATAGATGTCTATGGATGTCTATGGAGATTCTCAGTCATCAGGTCATGGTTGTCCCGAAGGTACTTTTTTCAAGAGGCAACTGGACTTTCTGGTTTTTCTTTGAAGACGTTTCGCTTCTCATCCAAGAGCTGAAGAAGCTTTTGGATGAGAAGCGAAACGTCTTCAAAGAAAAAAACAGAAAGTCCAGTTGCCTCTTGAAAAAAGCACCTTTGTGATGTAAATAGATGGTTAAAAATTCCAGTGGAAAAATATAAACATTGTAAAAGTGAATATTTTCTCAGGATTTATACAGGTAGTCCTCAACTTATGACCACAACTAAGCCCCAAATTTCTGTTGCTAAGCAAGGTTAAGTTTTGTTTTGCCCCATTTTATGACCTTTTATGTTATTGCATTTTTGTTAACTAGTTTTACTCATGTGAAACTGGTACGTTACTGGAATTGATTGACTAGGTGACAGATAAATATATAATACATTAACAAACAAATGATCAATGGACTTCTAGAATATTAAATAGTATCTTATATTCTTAAGGAGATATTTGTTCACTAATATTTTTCATATTAGAATGTTTAATAAAGATATGTTAACTTTATTATATAAAATCACAGAGGAAACATTTGACGTTTGGCTTGCCTCACTATTTTTATACACACACACACACACACACACACACAAATTTGCTCATATAGCTTTGGGAAGGATAACATTGTTTAAAGAAATTTATTTATTTTGAACAGCTTTAGAAACAGTTGAGTATCATCTTGATATTTTTCTTTAAACCATAGTTTAATTTCAGGATGGCATCAATGTATCTTACCCAAAAGTAGACATTAGAAATGGACTGCATTATAATTAGAGTGCATTGAATGACAGGTCACATAATTTCAAAGTGATGCATAAAGGAAACTACAACTTCCATAACTTGTGAATTTTCTTCACATACAATTAGTCTGTTGTTTTCCATCATTTTGAAATTGTTTTTGTTATACTTTGCCAATGTTTTTCTTCTTTAATCGACCAGACACTATCCCATTTAAACAATTGCTTTAATGTCTAACGTTTTGTCAAACATCCCTCTGTAGTAAGTCTTGCAACCTACCTGTTTTGGGATCTACATCGGCTGGTAAGTGTGGAGGAGGATTCCCTGGCGTGAAGTGCTCATTGCTGTATGTAATAAGCGGTGTAAGAGGATGTACATGGTGTGGGTGCTGCACAACTGGGACTTTGTTAGACTGTAAAAATAGAAAATAAAAAGTGTAGGAAGATGTTGCATTAATATGTTCCAAGTAGACATACTAAAGAAGCTGTTTATACGTATGTACATGCACCCACATGCACACACACACACAATCATACACACAGTCACAGATGTTTTTAGCATTTATGACTCTTCATGTTCAGAATGTGAGAATATCTTCAGTAGTGCTCTTTATTCCTCCTTTCTATGATGCTTTGGGATTCTTAAGTTTATTTACTAGGAAGTAAACTGATATAAACTCAATATTGTTAACAATGAAATTTCCTGACCTGTAAAATGAAGCCTCTTTACTCTCTTTTAGGGACTTCTTCACAGTCACTCTTGAAAGCCACTGTTTAAATGGTTAAAAAGTTTTTTCAGTGACCTGTCATGTCCTTACCATGGTTATCACAAAACAGTCAGGACAAGTCATGAACTGGCTAGTCTTCCCTTCAGTAGACCAATGAAAAAATTAGCTTCCAGTGCCCCCTGCCCCTAATCCCAATGTAACCACATATAGTACACTTGCTTTTGCTGCACAGTGAAATGATGGGGATTTGTCTTTAAAGGGAATGGAAAGCCAAGAAGGTGGGGCAAGCTGGGGGTTCCAGCCAATGGGAAACCACCCATTGCTGACGTTCCAGCATTAATACAGCAAATTGTGCTTGAGTCTTTCCTTTTCCACTGTTTTTGAGTTATATGGTGAGGGAACATAGCAAATGCCATACATGGAAGAGCCTAGGCTTCATTTTATTTAAACTCTCTAAGCTGTGATAGATTTTAAAGATTTTAAAGATTTTTATTGCTATATAAAGAAACATCTTATCATTTGGAGCAAAACTGCTGTTGTAGTACTAAGGTTTGTTTGTTTTTTGTCTGTTTCCTTTGTTTAAATTAAGACATAATGTTTGCTCTATTGAATTTTGAGGGTGTGACAAAAAGTCTTGAGAAGCAGTTGTTTACTGATCTCTACCAGGTATAAAAATATTTTTCACCCTTTGCCAAACAAGTAACTCTAAAATTGCTGACACAGATCTTACTCACAGTCAGAGATGTGTACACTGCAGAGTTCATTTCAGGGCACATAACTCTGGTCACACATAAAATCCATGTGTCAGCAATTGTGCTGTTGGTGGACAGGAACCAACCTGAGCCAATCATGCAGCTGATCCACCTAGAAACAAATTAGCATGGGCCCTACAGTATTTAAAAGAAAAGGTAGATTTTGGCTTTTTCAAATGCAGCTATCATACTATAACACAGCTTTTCTCTGAATACTTTTTTAAAGTTTATCCTCAAGATATGTTCATGTTCAGCTCCATGTCTTTCTTAAATTAAAATTTATTACTGACCCACCATCTATTTCTTTTAATTTTAGAAGTATGTTCTAAAGAAAGAAAGAAAAATAATTTGGAATTTTAGTTCATTAAACAAAAAACAAAGCAAGCAAGCAAAATTTATCTGATTGTCTCGAAGTAGTAAAGCCTAGGTGCGACGCAAACGTCAGGGAACTGAATGGGACTATTGAATTCCAGGGAAATTTCTTCTAAATAGGCATATAGGCCAGGCTCCCAATTTTCAAATAACAGAAGATATTAATATGTACTTTCTCGTTGGCAGTGAATACAATTTAGAGGAGGGAGGTAGCAAGGAGGACATGTTTAAAACCATATCACCACTCTCAGAAATAAAATGTCAAATACCAAATTTTGTATTATAGTTGAACTATTATTCCTCCACAGCAAAGATAGAAAGAGAAGAAAAGAAGAAAAAAATAAAATGGGGAGGGGTGAATCTGTTTTTGTTTTTAATGCACAGTGAAATGCACACGCGAGCGCGCACACACACAATCACATACAAATGAAACAAGCAGACTACTGAGCCATTTTTTCTGCAAATAATCCAACTGCAATTCACACAGATTCATACACACTCACAAGAGAGAAAGAGAAGGGAAAAAAAAAACCTCTATTCCCTATAGAGGATTTACACTAAAATCCTACAAGAGGGACATTTAACCAGATTAGGTAGCAGCAAAGATAAAGAGTCTAGTATTAGATGAAGAATGGATTAGCGTCAACTTTCATTTTCAAATGTGTCTTCATTTCCTTTTATTACTTTCAGTAAGGAACAATTTGCATTAACATCAAGTAAAAGGAATTACATTAAAAGAATAGGGACAGTGAGTAGTGTCTACAAGCACCACCTTAGTCCAGGAGCTGTCATAGTGTTTACCATTATCCTCAATCTAGATTAGCAATTGTCATTCCAAAAAGAGATGGATGGACACTTTCAAAAGATGCAAGAAAACTAGATTTCTTCTTTTAAAATTACATGAATTTCCTTTGAAATACTTCAGTCTTTCAATGCATGTTTCATTATGCCATATCAAAATTGATTTGTAATTTTTCAGTTGGACTGAAAAAAAAATCAGTAATGTGTGTGTGTGATGAAAATTAAAATTGTACCAAAGCTATTTATTTAACTACTATACACTTAACTATTTATTTAACTACCATAAACTTAAAACTATACACTTTTTTAAAAGTAGTTTTTAAAACTGTTATAAAACTTATTTTTGAGTATATTGCAGGACTCCTTCATAATGCTACAATGATGAAAACATAACTAGACAGAATCACTGAATGCTTAGGCACTTAGTAAACATGTAGAGGGCTACACTGCATGTAATCATGGAATAATCACACTCTACAATAAGGAAGATAAATGGAAATAGAGGTAATTGTAATAAAGATAAATTAACTTAATTCGCTAGTTTGAAAAATAGTGAAAATACTAACAGTTGTTGTAATCTGAACTGTGTGGTGGCCTAGTGGTGAAGACACTCGCTTCCCATTCAGAAGGTTATCTGTTGACAACAATGTGAAGTCACAGCTGCCAGTTCTTTAGCTGGTGTTGGCTTTCATATGCATTGAGAAACTAGGATGTCATAATATATTGGTATAATATATATGTGAACTCAAACAGAGTAATTTTTGCAATTGACAGATGGAAATTCTGTCAATGCGCAGATTTTTTACATCTGTTAAAGATTTTTTGGATTGCTACCCAATGTGCGGATAACCACTGAGACCACCATGACTGGTTTATAATCTTTAAATTTTGATTTTCAGATCTTCATACTTTGTGATGTTCTCCAATTCTTTGTCTTCTTTTCTACTATCCCCTGTAATTGCCACATCAATTATCACCACTTGCTTCTTTTCAATTACAGTTATCTCTGGTGTGTTATGAGCCAAAATTTATCAGTCTATATTCAGAAATCCAACAAAATTTTAACGTGTTCATTGTCAACTACTTTTTCAACTGTATTACTGTTATAGAATTTGTTTTGCTATATTTCTGGCAAGGTGAACATACTTATTCATTCTTAGGAAATCAAACACATTCTGATTTTCCCGAATATTATTCCAGCCAGGGAGACAATATATACTGATGGCTTCTATGAATAATCATTGAGGACGATATAAACAGCCAAATAATTTGACAATTTAAACCTATTATTTTATTCATAGTTCTATGTCAGATAGATCTCTGAAATTCAGTTTATTTGTTAACATAGTTTGTTCATCTTTTGCACACTGGTTCAGTATCCAAGCACAGCATTCTGATACTGAAATTTAGAGGGTGTGCATATATGAATTATCATCAGATCTACAATGGATGTTATGAAGGAGATCCCTACATTCTTTTGATGTTTTGCTATTTTGATTCAATGCTTAATAGAAAATATCATACAGACTTAATGTGAAGGTTCTCTATTATGCCATTCTCATTCCAAACTCTTACTTAGCTTTCTTTTTTTCATGAAGATAAATATCTTATTGAGGTATCTCTTATATAAAATGTTAAAGACCACATGATGATATCCATTACTATTTAGAGACTGTCAAACTCGGCATAAATCTGTGTGGCTTATAATTACAAATAATAAAGGGCATAAAAACGTGAAAAAAAAGAAACACATGCTTCCAGAAGACATATGATATCACACACACACACACACACACACACACACACACACACACACACACACACACACACCAAATGGGGGTTGAACATCATCATGGTGGGAGTTATATGGATGTTTTTTGTGCAACTTACATTTTCGATAGATATGTTAAAATATATTTTATGTTGTGGAAACATGCTGGCAGATACTTTTATACTACATCTAGACAGAGATAAAACTGAACAGTGTCTGTCCACTACAATTTAGTTTTATTAAATGTTTAATGGCTCCAATATGTTAGGCACATTTACTGAAAAGGGTTAGGGGCAAAGATGGCCAGCAATTTAATTAAGAAAGCAAAGGTAATTTTGGATGTACTTCTGGTTTGTAATAAAGGAAGCTGATTTTGCAAGTAGAATTATGGAACTGCATTAAATAAACTTTCTGGGTAGGAAATCTCAGGGAGAGACTATTAACAATGTAGGTTTTGAGAATTAATATTCAATTTCTTTCTTTCTTTGAAACAAACAGAGGAATTGCCTGATTCCCCCCCCCCCAAAAAAAAGCATTTCTGGTACAATCAGATGAGTATAAAAGGTAACAAACAGAAATTAGATAAAAAGTACTATTATATCATCTTGGTTCATTCCCTTTTGCACATAGATTATTGTTTTCTAGAGTATATTTCCCTATTAGTTTCATTTTGCTTACATTATAATAAAACTAAATCACTATTCTTACAACACTGAAATTATCTGAAAGTATATCTTTTAAAATGCCATTAATGAATAATAGAACAGGATTTTTCTTACTATAGTTAATAGAATACCAACAATACAAATATAGGATGGGTGAAAATGTCAGGAGGAACCCACTTTTGGTAAACTTGGTATTTAACTTCTGGCTTTATGAAAAAGCAAATTAAAATACAAATAGTTGGAAAAGTTAGGCTTTCCCCCGTTTTTCTTATTGTCTGTCAATCATTGCCTGAAGTAAAGCAGATTGCATTACAGACATGGAATCAATACTATGAAATTACTGGACAAAAATTAAGAATGGTTTAGTACATGTATAAATGAAGATAACATATACGAGATCTTTTTATTAGATATTTCAGCCATAGTGTATTAAAAATGTAGCAGTGCCTTGAGTAAATTCCTATAAATTACTCCAAGAGAAAGGTGAAAAATTCCTATAAATTTCTCCAAGAGAAAGGTGAAAAACCTTAGGGGTGGTATACAATTAACTCCCTCTGCTGATGGAACAGCTTCTATCCGGCAAAAAGGGGGTAGGAGAAATAACTTCCTCTTTCTCCAATTCACCAGCAAAATGTCCTCATTCTCAAAATCTACTCTGAAAGGTTGTGATTAAAGGGAAGAAGAGAGGAAAACATCTATTTGTACAAGTTTGTTTGCACAATGTTGGGATTTGATGTCAATTATTATGTATGTGGAGTAGTAATATCAAAGATATGTAAATGCAACAGCAATAAATGTACTTAGGTCAAGAAGGTTACATGAAAGAAAGGAATAAGGACAAATAGAAATAAGTTGGGCCCATGATATGTATTCCATTAGGCTACACCCAGGAATGAAACTCTTGTATTGTATACCTACCTGAATCATAAATTTATGCTAACAGAATTAGCAGCCAGGGATTCTAATCCACAGATTACTTTCGTTATCTCTAGACATGTTACTAGGCACTGTGTTTTAGACCTACCGGTATGTATTTTAATTCTTACTCTAAGATGTTGGACAAAATTGTAAGAGAAACAAAAGTTAAATTCAACTGTAAAACTGAAACACAAATTAAACTACATCTCTTCTCTCCATTATGATTTTTCTACCATGGCCTCTTCTTTTACATTAGTTTTCGAGTGTAATATTGCAAAATAAAAATTGGACTATAAACTTTAAACTGACTTTATAAATCTGATAGACAAAGATCAAAAGCAATTACAGTAGGTCTTGTAGGCTTTCTATATTTTGTGTCAGAACTCTGCTTTATACTATCTGCATCAGTAACTTTTAATACTAAGCCTTCCAAGGTATTACATGTTTTTCTTTTAAACCTGGTATCAGTTGTTTACTCTCATAGATATTATATTCAATCTTATTTATCTCCAGCATAGTTAAAAAACTTAGGAAGAACTAGGTCAACAAAAGCATTTTAGAGTTATTAACAATATCTAACTATTTTCTAATATTTTATACAAAATACACAAACAATATCTATTGTTGTATTAATGCCATAGTTACATTTAATCTTTTTTTTTCAAATGTCACTTTAAATACTTTTTGCACACAACAAATATAAACTACTCAATTCCTTCTCATTGTTACTCTTGAGCAAATTAAGAACCATTATATTTACTGACTCAACATACATTTTATTGACATAAAGAATACTTTCACACCTGACTAAGCATTTTCTCCAGGAATCTACTTCTCCTTAGTCTATTGTCACTGATACAGTGCTCTGAATCCTTTCAAACTTTAACGTAGCTCATTTCTGCCTAAGGTCTTGCCCTAAGCTCATTCCCTATTATAGCTAAGGACAAGGCTTCCATTGATAAACATAGCTCCTTATGTTAAAAGGACTCATTTTCTTCCCTCACGTAAATGATGGCAGAGCACTGACAGCCATGTGTATGGACAATACTTTCCTAGCTAGACTTTTTTTTTTTTAAAAAAAGCCTAACCCCTATACCCACACACCCCTTAAAAGAGGGGGTGACCTGAATACTACCACTTCTGTTCTGTTTTTCTTTCTCTGGCTGTTTCCTGATTGGAGAATTGTTCCCATTAAATAAGGGTTACCAACTTCCTCAAAAGCTAATCAAGCTCCAAATTATTATCTGAAGGGTTAATAAGATAAAACAGGGGCCAACTTCTTGATACAGAACTTTGGAATATGATATTCAAATAAATAAAAATTGGGAAATGTTCACTTAGATCCCATAGTCTTTTATCCAGGTTCTTTAAATGTCTGATAAATTAACACATTAGAGAAAACTATTTTTGATAGTTCATATATATTTTACTTAATTGATTTGCAAGAACAAAAAAACAAATTATTGACTTGTAAGTCTTTTTTCTAATCATAACTAGCAACAAAGAAGTTTGAATAAATTCAGGAAACTTACTAGGAATGGTAAAGATGAAATCAGGAGCATTAATTACTCTGGCAGGAAAAGGATGAGGAAACCCAGAAAATTGAACAATTCCAAAGGGGAAAAAATTAAGCATATACTTTAAATGGATTACACATTTATTTAGCAAATTTATATATCCTGCCTATCTCACAAAAACTCACTCGGTATGGCTTACAAGCAAAATTCAAAATTCTAATACAATGTGAAAGATTTATGAAGAGAGAGACAGAAAGATTGACTACTAAAAATGTAATTTCTAAATAATATTCAAATGGTTAGGTAAAAGATTTGTAGAAATTGATATCTTGCTTGAAAAGTTAAGTTTTCATTATTAATAAGGAAATACTGCATTGAGCTGTTATTTAACTTGCTATTCATCAGCCACATTTTGTTTTGCTGCCATTATAAAAGATTAACCATTTATGTTCCAAAAAGATGTCTGACATAGGAAGTTTTGATGGCAAAATCAATATTTTGGAAATTCAAACGTTCTTTGTAATATTTATATTTTCCCTAAACCATACTTTGTATACATTGCATTTGTATTTAATACAAGTAAAGAATATAATGCCTGAAAGTGAAGAAGGATCCAAAAAAATATCACAACATATTTCCAGAAGTCAAGGATGCAAATAGCTATGCTTTGCAAAATCAGAAAAAAGTCACACATTGCTTTACTCCAAAAATATTGTTTTTGATTTTTCAAAGTCACCGCAGGACGGCAATCCATGTATATTTATACATGTATTATGAACCGGACTGACTAATACTCCCAAACACAGTCTTTATTTAGTATATATACTAAATAGTACACAGTATTTATACTAGAGAAAAACATCACGGTTTCCAGTAAAAGGAGTATTTGGAAGCAAAATCTTTTAAATTACTAATATCTAAAGTTTTGACAGAGTGAAATTAAAGATTAGATTTATCATTTTATAAAGTTTTACTTTCTGTAAATTGTAATTATCAAGAATTACAAATTTAAAAAACTGCTACAAATTTTTTAATATCTTGGGAAATATATATAATGAATTTTGCAATAGAACTTATCCTATTTTGCTTAGAAATGTGCTTATATCACATAATAGTATAAAAGTAATAGTTGAAGATATACCCAGAGCCATCAAATAAATGACATTTGTTTTATCTATTTTTGGGGAGAATTTTATAACAGAATAATTTACTCCACACTATTTCATAATAACTTTCATTGAGTTCAATGTCTTTAATTTCTAAGTACTGTAGAATCCTTCTGAGGGTAAAATCTTGTGTTAGCAGCTATAGACCTAAGCATATGTATTTCAGAGTAAACCTCATACAGTTCCATGGAGTTTATTTCTGAGAAAATATGCTTTGGGTTGTAGTCTTACCCAACTAATTTTTTTTTAAATTACCTTTAAATAAAATAACTACTAATTTTTCAACAAAGTTAAAAAAAAACCCCAGAATGAACGAAGGTAATTCATAAGTAGGCCTAAATTTCAGCAAGAGATACCTTGTAAATTACATACAAAGAAGTATGTTTTGCAGTCCCCTAGATGCGGTTTGAAGAATTTTAAATACATATTTCTTTTCATTTAAAATGATATATTTGAAGATATTATTAACCAAATAATTTGAAGAATTTCTTTAAAAATTGTATCATCATTTTTGATGCAACAAAAGAAACATACCCCCCTTCAAAGAATTAATATTATTTACAGATGAAATCTTTAACTAAGACACTAGACAAATAAGGTGATGTAAAGAATCTAAAACATATTTATGATATATAAAATTAAAATAATTTTTCTGGAATCCATATGGCTTACTACTTATAAGTATGCAAAAGGGTAAAATCTTAAATGGACAGATTAGTTTAAAAAAATATTAAAACGAAAGTCCCATATCCATGTAACTCAAATAAGCATGCCTGAAATCAATGAAATTTACTTCTGAAAAGCCACACATACAACCTATTTCAGTAATCTCGATAATTATGTTCTAAATAATTTGTTCTAAAATAGGGAAAGGTGAAACATGCACAACAAAGATGTTGCACTATAAAATAAATGAAAAGGTTATATTTCAGTATGCTTTATGCCTTTTTGTAAATATTTTACATAAGTAATATATCCTCCCCTCCACACACATTTGTTTTCATTGGCAAGCTTTACCCAGCAGCTTTATTTCAATAAATGTAACCAGCTGCAAATTTTGAAATCCCCTTTTCTATGACAACACTACAAAAAGAAAAGGACTTCTCTTCCAAAACAAGAAAAATCAATTTTAATAGTCCCGTATCTTTGCATGTGGAAAAAATATGTTTTGGGTTGTTATGCAATGTTAAGCATATTAAGAGCTGTCACTGGCAAATTACTCTCTCTATTCCCTTCTCCAAAAATGATTCTCACTTAAAAAAAAAAAAAGATTATCTTCTGTTTTTAATGTTAACTCTGGCACTAATGAAAACAAGTTACACAACTAGTTCAGTGTTCATTACTAGAAAGTTGCACATGCACACTACATGCACCAAAATTCATACTCACATACACACAAATGCTACTCACCCAACAATTCAAATTGAGATGCCAACAGCCAAAATGCTGGAACAGAGAGAAGCCAGAGGAGAGTGTTCCTCCTTTACCATTCAAATCTTCCATTCCCATTAAAAGTGTATCTCTTGGGTACATTACAGCTTTGTTTTCCCCACTCTTAATCCTAAAAGATTTTGTTTCTTCACAACCAAATGAAATTGTTCTATAATTTTCCCTGTCTGCTTTTCCCTTTCCCTTTCTGTTTCTGTTTCCTTCCCTTTCCTTTACCCATGTTTTCACTTAAAGTATGGTCCTAAAAGATCAAGATGTTTCCAGTTTTGAGGCCTGGAGTTCTCTGAACGTTCAGCATCCATTATGACATCGAATGTTGGCTGAGAGAAGTGTCTCGTTTTCTAAGAGTTCGACTGTGGATAGCAAAACTCAGAGTAATCATTTCTAGGTTTCAATACTCAAATTCTCACCCCCACCTCTTTGTCTGTTAAGAATAATTTAAAAAAAAAACAGTTACCTTGGAAATCAATGACAACAATACAACAATTCAGATAGCATAGGTAACATTTAACTTGAAGCAAGGCAGCAAGAGAGAATCATAAGAAAACATGAGCACCTAAGTGAAGCAAGCAATTCACTCTATATGAGCAACTGTCAGATAGCACCAAACCGTATTTTAGTGATCGACCTGCAGGAGGAATAAGTTGATTTCCTTGTCACTCTGACGCAAATAAAGTCTTTAGCAGGTCTTCTGCTTTCAGATCAATGTTCCATGTCTTAACTTTTGCTAGCATAAGAAACTGTCCCTTTGGGTAAAATCGGATCATTTTGTACAAAAGCGAGACAAAATCACCTTAGTTTTCAGGATTTTTTTAAAATGGAAAAGGTATATTCTGCTGCAGCAACTTTTATTAAAAGTTTCCATGGATGAACAGTAAAGAGAAATATTGCTTCAGTTTGCTCAGTGATTTGAACAATGCTAACTTATTTTCTCCATGTCTTACAAGTTATTCATGTCAGCTACTTTTTTTTGATCGTTATTGATTTAAGAGAGAAAAGTTGCCAAGACAGCTCTCTAATTTCTACCGTCGAATTCACTACGAATCTAAAAATAACTAGTGCAGAAGAAAAGACCAATGTGATTGTTAAGCAATTTCTAGCACAAAAGAGCATTATCAGTTATTAATACAAAAGCAGCGCAAATAAGGTTCATACACAAAAGCATAACATATTTTACCAAGAAAGTAAGTTCCCAGTAAATATTCCCAGTAAAGAAATCTTGTTAAATCTTGTTAAATCCATAAAGACCTGACACTGATGTTTTTTGACATGTATGTAGTAAATTAACCCCCCGAATTCATTTTTGATAAAAAGGAAAAACTTTTTAGGCAAAACATACGGCAAAAATCTCTGCAACTGTTATGCATTGATTACCCTTATTTTACAGGTGCATTGGCTGCATTATATTCAGAAGTGGATATAAAATCCTAAGGGTCTGGAAGAACTTCTTCCCAAAAGAGAAAGATTTCTTCTGTTTGATTTTCTCACCACCATCCTTTCCCCGCACTTATCCAGCCTTTGCAAATAAAGTGTCAGCCAGCAACCGTTAAGGCCCTTAATACCAAAACAAAACCCTGCAATTTCCCTTTACATGGTAATAACAAAAGCAATGAGGCTCGAGTTTGACAAGTAAAAAGCTCCAACAGCACGGCAACTAATTGCATTCCCTCCCTCTATTCACAGCGGCCACCACACTCCATCAGTTGCTTTTGTCCCACGTGCAATTTCTTAAATAAACTGCAAGTTCTCTGGCTGGTGATGGACAGTTCCCAATCATTTAGCAACAATAACTTATAAAATACAGCAAACAGGATGAATTGCCTTAAACAGAAGGTTTCCTTCTTGGTTGTCCCAAAAATAGGTGAGAAAGAAAGAGAACAGATTTTGTCCTGAATTTTTTTAAGAGAACGATGTCAACCTACCAACATTCTTCCAATCTTTTTCCCACTCCCTAGGAGAATTCTTCTGAACTCATTGCAGGAAAGTCATTTACTTAATGCAATGTCCAAGAACTAAATTATTCTATTATCTATCTATCTATCTATCTATCTATCTATCTATCTATCTATCTATTATCCAGTTCAGTATCTCCGTGAAGTTTTAGACCCCCTCTCACATTGCAGTGAAGTTACACTTATGCATGGGATAGGGGAAATTGAACTTCTGTTCAATCACAGATTCCTCTTAGATCCAGTATATAGGTGTTTAAAAAACAACAACATTATTTATAGAACTTGGAGAAAAGGGGTGCTGTGAACTTTTCTACCTAGGGAAGAAAAACTCCCAAACATTCTCCTTTCCTAATTCAACTTTATGTTGATGAAAGGAAGGCAATGGCCTTACTTAACCCAACCGTCAAAAGCTGAATAAGCCATAAGGAATAAGGTACACCTTCAGTTAAAACAAAACAAAACATTAAAAAAAAGGATTCTTCAGTCCTAATGGCAGAAGCTATTCTAATAAAAAGTTCCCAAACTCCAAAGCATTTTTCTCATGGCAAAAGTGTCCTACAATTTTCTGAACTGACAAAAAATTAACATGCAATGAAAACATGCAACAAAAATGCAACTACCCGTGCTGATACATGAAATGCAACGTCTCAATTGCTAGCCCCTGTGTGAAAGGAGGAAAAGGTATAGCTTACCATTTACAACAGTTTTAATCAGGATGCTTCACGCTGCCTGGTTTCAAGCATGCTGCTGCTTGTTATATTAACATACCTACATGATGTGTATTAAGACTGCAGTTGGTTGATCCACTGGAGGGCAGCACCCTACCTAAGCCATTCACCACGGAGCTGCACTGAACAGATAAACACACGGGAACAGCTCTGCAACGCCAGCTCTTCAGAAAAGATGCTCAAGTCCAGTTCCATTCATAGAATTATTTCGCTTGGTAGGAAAACGAACAATGCCTGCTTCTCCCTCTGATTCAATACCAAACCACACAAAAAGTGGGGGGGATAACTTCTCATTTCTCTGTCTCCCTCTCCACCTCCCCTCAAGCCCCCATATAGTCAGTCAAAAGAACAAAAGCTGATATTTTGTTTGCCGACTTGGCAAATATAATGGAAATCTCAGTTCTCCAAAGTTCACCTAACTTGGTGAAAACACTGCTTCACTGCTCATCAGGGAAATGAAGCTTTAATGGCTATTTGATGCCAGTCAATTGGGGAAGGGGGAAGAGGAGGTTCGATTTCAGTAAAAGATGGAACATTGTTTTGCTCTTTTTCTTCTGCCTTGGAAAAAAAATCTTCCATCCCCCAATTCTTATCGACAGGAAAAAGTGAATGATATATTATTTTATAAAGACCTTTAAAGAAATTAACATATATGTCTAAAAATGGGACCAGCAAAATAAAAATAAAAAATCAGAAGTATTCCATATATAGATTTTCTGAAAAGCCTAAATAGAAAAATCACACGAAGTTGCAGATGCCTGCATCTAAAGAGAATGGTCCTAACACATATTAAACCACCGCTGCGTGTCTCCTAAGCAGAATAGGAAAAAATGACTATTGATCTTCAAATAGTGATAATTGAAAAGATCAAACAGATTAAACAAAATCACAAATGTGCTGACTTACCATGCTATGCTTTTTTTTGTTGCAACTTTGTAGAAATTTCACTCAAAGAAACTGCATCAGAGGTGTCAAATTTTTGAGCGGAGTGTGATCGTATTACTTCCGCCGCCCTGCTTTCCAATGCTTCAGAACTTTTTCCCTTTCTCTTTTTTGTTTGTGGTACCTAGCTTTTTGCCATAGACTTTAAAAGGCTTCAGCTCAGCAAACCAGCACAAATTATCTTGCCACCTTGCGTAGCTCTGATGCTTTGGCCGCTAACTTTGGAAGGCCCTTTACTACTGCATCAAAATTAGCATTGTCAAAGCAGTTAATGAATATTAATATTGTATTTGTCATTGGAGCTGGCCCGTTGCTGAACTCCGAGTCATCCATCAGGGACAAGATTAAGAACACAATTATTTCTGACTGACAGGGACCAAATCTGCTAGAATTTAAAAAAAAAAACAATTCGGGGGGAACCCCCACCCACCCAAATATCATCTTAAGGTGCTTCCCAAGAGATCAGGAGCCAAATTAATACTCTTTTAATGAAGTGCAGATCATTATTGGGTGGGGATAGACTATCCATGATACTTAGTTGTATTTATTGTAAGATTTTTTTAAAAAATTAAAAATACAAACCAATTGACAGTTTTTAATTCATAGTATTTTAAGAAAAATGAGATTTTTTCCCCTTAAATCTTTGTTATTTAAAGAAAAGAACAAAGAAGAAGCAATTCATACCATCTCGAGTAATTTTCCATGTCTTCACTTTTACTTCAGCAGCTCAAAAAAGCCAGTACAGTAAATAATTCCTACCCAAATTTGAAGACACCTTCATCTCCTACGAATTCTTTCTGCACCAATTCCCCAGTTCCCAAGAACTGTCTCACTCACTTTATCAACAATTCCATTTATAGAAACTCTTAAATTCCCTTTTAACACTGACATCTTTCTGTAATAAACATTGGAAACTGCACTTGTGGAACTCAACAATAATTATTAAGCAATCAGCAACCAGACAGTAGTCTCCCCTTGGGCTTGGAAAAGATCAAACATTAATTTTCATTAAATCAGGTCCAAATTTTTGAACATCAAATCAACCTTTATGATAAATTCTAATTAATAGAATCATGAAATCAAAAGAAACAAATTGCGAAGCAAACAAATACTGGAGAAAAGATGAGAATTCTTCATACAATGCTAATTTCTGAACCAGTTGAACAATCATTGCTGTTAAAGAAATTAAATGTTTCAAAACTTGCCTTTTCTGATCAATTTATCAAGATCTACACTCAGTATACATGTGCACACAAACATCCCCCCTTGCAGAAATATCCAGAAATCAGTTGCTTAATAATGCAATTTTTACAGAGGCATTTTGGAACATACCTTTGGTGGCTTCTTTCATAGAACTTGCTTTTTGGCCATTTTTATTAATCCTGCCCTTCTGCCTTTTTTTAAGGGAAAATTGTTTATTATTTTAAATGTGGCAAAAGGGGAAGAATTAAAAGGGATAAAAATGACAGATGTGATAGTTAATCTGTCCAATGAATCATGGGGGTCTAAGTAAAGCTGCTGTGGCTACTGCGCTAATCTACGGCTCCCACTGACCAGCCTCCTGGCCCCCTAATGCCATTATCAACCCTTAGATGAACATTCTAAATTAGAGTTTTGTTCCAAAAGGGTGTGAAGTTGACCTCTGGTGCAAGGAAACCTCTACCATACATACAGATGGAAAAGTTCTTATGATTTCTAAAAAAGAAATTTCTTTTTAAGACGGATTATGCATTTACGCATGTCTGTGTGTCTCAGTTTGTGAAAACTATTCGGGTTGCCATCAACTATGCCAGGATGAATGTCGCACCGATACAAGAATAAATAATTTAGCATTTTATATCAGTGTAATTTTTATTTTTCTATAAATAATATTGCCAAAAAATTTAAACTACCTTGTTTTCTTTGCAGTCTAAAAAGAAAATTAATGCAAAATAAACAATATTTAAGTGGGTTCTTATTAAGGTTTTGCAATATACGGAAAAAAAGGATGGATTTGAGGGTGAAATATTAATTGTACATACAACCATATACATACAACTATGGCAAGGTAGAATTAAAAGCACAGTACATTTCCTCCAGCTATCATTTGTACTGATAACTTCACTTTGCCTTAAAGCATTTTTTTAGGTATAAAAGCGTAAAATAGGGGGGAGGAATCCATGAAAAATACGCAACAAAGCATCTCATATGCCATGCTTCTTTAGGGAGGAATATTGTCTTCAAGAGATATAAAATTTTGTGCTTTGTTCAGACCGTTTATTTTACATTAAACGCATTAAAATGTTGCCTGTATTTCTGAACCAAACCTTGGTCATAACAGAAAACCACTAATTTATCATCTCCTTCAACAAAGCAAACGTCTAATTTTCCTCTTAATAATATGTTAGAGCTTGGAAATTTTGAGCTGTAACATTCAGAGTTTGGAATTTTGTGGATAGAATCAACAACATCAAGCACTTCTCCGCATCCCAGATCTTAATAGGTTGCTTTCTCCTGCCTCTCTCTGCGTCCCCAGCACGACTGCATCAGCACTAGTATCAAATTAACTCTCCGACTTTGAAACTTATTGATCTGCTATTAAGACACCAGTGAACCTGATGAAATGAGTGCTGTAGGTGCAGTCAAGACTTCAAAGTCTCACACAGCCACATAAAACAAGCGCCTTTGATCCTAACTCCGATCTGCTGAGGGTTTAAAGCCCAATTCTCCCTAAGCTGCCCTTCTTGCTCGTCATGTCTGATGTCTTACCAACCAGTGACTTGATAATGTTAATAATGCAAATTTTAGCAATTTCTTTTTCTGGGCAAAATTACGATATGAATTTATGCTCCTTTCAAAGAGGACAACAAAAAGAATTACGGCAGCATTTACAGAAGGGAAAGTGATACCGTAAATCCAGTTAATGCTCTACTTTAAAAAAAAAAGTAACTGTTTTTATATTTGCATTGGCTATGCCAGATTGAAATATCAATTATTTCCTGCGTATTCAGCCGTGTTCAGTGGTAAAAGTTATGCAATAATTTCAGCTTTCTATAGCTGGATATGCATTGAAAACTATTTGTGATCTCTGCATTTCCTTTTTCCCCCTTCATGCTTGCTATTTGCTTCAATGGTCAGTCCTTATAATAAAAATCTGTGTATACATGCTATATAATTACATTAAATGATATTAGCTTTATAGAATATATACAGTCCTTAGGAAATATATGCATTATGCACAACAAAAGAACTTGTGGCAGTTATGAGATGAAAAGACAATATTGCATGAAAAATATACAGAAACTTGGTGGCTGAATCCTAAAGCATAAATATCTAAGTACTACAAATGCATATACACAATTTTTCTTACAGTTTCCCCTCTTTATATAAAACCTTTCAATTCACTTATACATATTTAAGCATTTTTATACATGCAGCAAATATTTGTATCAAGTATATTATCTTTCTCACATATGATTCAACAATTACTTCTCTGCATTGTAAAGAGAAGCATTCCTTAATATTTAACTGAGAGCATAATACAAATATTAGGTCAGGTTTTTGGAAAAAATTTGAGAAAAGTTCTTTGAATATATTGAATTACACAAATAACTTTATAGTAACTTTTTTTTAAAAAAAATCCTTTTGTAATTATTTTTTTGACATTTCTCAAAAGTATATTTATTAAGAAAAAATAAAAATATATGCGTAAATGTACAATAATATTTAACATTACCACCAAAATACTATTGCTGAACATTCAGACTATTTTTCTGAAATTCATCTCTAAGAAAATTTTGATTAAAGATTTTATTTTTTTGGGGTGGGGGGGAGAAATAACTCTTAAAAGATATTGCTATGTTGATACTCACTTAACCTACTTGCAATTCTAAAGAAGTCAACACTTGATTGTGACACTGTTCAAAAGAATTTCCTATGCCACAAGCACAGTAAAAACTTTCACCAATTAGTGCAGGAAAAAAGGAGGGAAAAGCCACAGCGCTGGTGCTCAAAGAGCTAGGCCTTGCGGCAAAGCTGTCATGTCGAGTGGATTGATCAACAGGACCACAATTTCTAATGGCATGTTGTCATGAAAAGTCAGCCACGGGGAGCCACCTGCTTTACTGCTCGTAGACAGCTAGGAAAAGGAAGGGGGAGCCTTTCATTCCTAGCTTCACTAGACCCTTTTACTAGCAATTTTGGAAAAGGTCTCCTGATTTTGATTCAGGAGGAATATGTCTCCAAATGTGTTACCCAGCCTCTAAGATTACAGCTATAGGAAGGCTGAAATTCACTTCTTCTCCCTCTTCTTCTCCTCCTCCTCCTCATTTTTCTTTCTCTCTTTTTTGTAAATCACATACATCTACTTTTTTTTTAAAGGATAGAACCATAGTGTTACCTTCTCTATCCAAATCTTCTCAGATCAAACAATTTTTGTTATAACTGAGTCTAAAGCAATCACATCCATTGATACCTTAGAATGCCTGCTTTAAAAAGAACAGACTTCTTTCTTGTGTTTTCAACAGACATGCTACATTTTATACTATATAAAATTTTATATTTGGATCCTTTCTGTACATCACATTTTTGAAACACTTTATGTTTAGACTTCTATGCTATTTGCATTTATGGACAAACTTGACATTCAGTTTTAGGTATGATTTCTATTGTAGAAAAGAAAAGCAATAACATTTTGGGTTTCAGGTAACATATCTGATAGGTGTTCTACTAATTTTCCCACAAAAATGAGCCAACTCTGCTTTAATCATTTCAGAACATCTACTTCTAGGATAGATGTTCAATAGGGATTGTAGTGTCCAACTACAATTCCTACTGAATTTTAGTTATGAGAATTAATTGTCATACTATCTTAGGATAGTGAAAGTTGTAGTCCAAAACATCTGTAATACATCAGGTTGGAATAGGTAATTTTTACAAAATGTATTAACCTGTGATTTGGACTTTTAGAATAAAGGAACCATATTATACTTAGTTCATATATAGTGTAATGTGATCTACATGACATTGATGCCATGATTATGGTTTGGTTGAACACAAAAGGCAACATTTCATAATAGAAAAATAATATGTTCCTCAATTCTGGAACAAAAAAGATTTTCTTTAAGATGACTGTGTACAAACATTGAACGCTTATTAATCAAACTTCACTGCGGAATGAATCATATGATTACTTTTGTTCAAAATATAAAATAAATCCAAAACAAGGCAATGTGCAATTTGGTCAATTTAAAAGTTTTCTTTAAGCAACAAAATCATGTGAATATACAGAAAAAAGTCAAATAAAAGTTAAAGAACTTTCAGGTTCATGTAAGCAACCCCCAATTAGCATGCAAATCACGTACTGTAACCTTTTATTGGTGCAGCCTCTGGTCTCATCAGTCGATGAAATTCTCAGCCCGCGGCAACAGCTTAGCCGAGGGACGCAGACCAATGAGATAATATTCATTGTGTTAGCATTTCAAATGGCGAGAAAGTAAGAAGAAGCGCTAACTGATCACTACCCATGGAATTAATTGGATATTCCAAGAATAATGTCTCTTACTGAAGATCCTTGGAGGCTGAGCACATTTTGTGCGGTGCGTTCAAAAAAAAAAAAGACTGCTTGGGGGTAGTGGGCATATTGGGGGTTAGCGCATTTCACTAAAGGCGAGGAGAAAAAATCAGATGCACTGAACCAAACTCTGCTAATCCATTCCATAATTATATACGCAAAATCCAATAAACTCGGTCACGTTATTAAAAATTTAAACTAGTATAGAAAAAGCTTACTATAGTAAGCTCATCTGGCACTATGAATTTGATTCAAAGAAATCAAATTTGGGTTAAGCATACAGGTTTATAGAATAGTGTTCTTACAATGAGATTTTCCTGTAGATAGAGTTATTTGTTTTACTTAAGACTGCACAAATGTCCTTATTTTAAAAAGAAGTACATTTTAGCTTTATTAGCAAAACATTGTGTGATATTAGTGTATTGTTCCCTAAGAAACATGTTTAAACATTTTCAATACCCCTTTTCTTTCAAGCTCAAAACAGCATAAAAATTGGCATTGTTGAGGGGCGCTCAAAGATTCAACTAAGACTTTGGCTTGGTCCAAAGCATTAGCTCTCTCGATAAACAGCTGCTTGTGCAACTCCATAAGCTCCAAAAGGTTAAAAAGGAAGAGGGGGGGAAAAAAGAGAAAAATAAGATTAAGAACCTTCCCAAATGTTCCATCTTCCCTATCGACCACTGGCCTAGCGTGAGGTGTCAATTTTGACTCCAAAGAGAGCTCACAAATTCGCAGTGGTCCCATTATGCGGTCTCTGCGCTCATTGTAAATTCTGTCAACGAAGTCAATCTTATTAACTTCCGCACTGGTTCACACATGACATTTTCTTCAATTTTCTTGCTGACATCAAAAACATCAATTAGCAGCCCGAAAATAGGAAGGAACGAATGACAGAGCCTGATAACGTCAACTATTTGAAGCCAAGGGTAAATCTATTCTCCAGTTCTGAATGCGTTCATTACAATTGCATTTTCAAAGAAGACCTCCAAATAGCAAAGAAAATTAAATTTATCATCTAGAAATGCCTAGAAATTGTTTTTTTTAATCCTACGTCTATCTCTCAATCCCAGAGTGTAATACAAAGTATCACAATTCATTTTATGATAACATGCCACAACTTTAATAGAAAGTTTATAAAATATGCAGTCCCTGCGATACTTCCTACAATCAGAAACTAGAGGGGAATAGAAATTTGTCCACTAGATTGGAGCACTGTCTTGTCTACTGATCAGTTCTTATAGGCTGGCATAGCACTGAAGAAATGAGGTGGGAGGAAGAAAGGGAAGGGACACAGAGCAATATCTACAGCAATAAAGATAGTATGGACTATCTACCTTCGACTAACTAATGTATTTAAAACAATACAGGCATTATAAGACTTCAGAGTTTGCATTTCCCCCCATCTCAGATAGAACAAAATAAAGATAAAGCAAAACAAACCCCACATCCATTAAAGCAAAATGAGGAGTCCACTCAGAGGTTTTACACTACCTGTCAAAGCCTGAAAGCATAGGTCTTCAATCATCTCCTTGAACTTCTACTAACTGAATTATTATGCCAGCTCATTTTATTGATGTTTTCAAGAAAAAGAACTTAAAAACATGTTCATCCTAAACACTTATACACAAAATGGTATGCTTGCAGAGTTCAACAATACATCTGTGACAAAGATAGTAGTCTAATTCAGGAGGGGAAGGTGGGGGTGATGTAATGCCAAGCTGGTGGTTTAACAATTTTTTTTTTCATATGTGTCTGCTTTGTGCGACATCGTAACTTTCATGCTTGTATTACATCTCCTAGGGAGTGAATGAAAGCAGCTTCCGTGGCTACCAAAGACACTCACTCGGACTTAATGCAAACAGAAAGAGCGGCTACACCCTGATAAACAGATCACATTCCTTCGTCCCATTGATTTTTTGATCTTTCGCCATCTTTTAGTTGCTTCCACTCCCTTCCTTGTCTTTTTTTCAATGCCACAAAAAGACAAAAATACTCAAACAATGAATAGTGAGGATATCTATTAGCTGTCAATCTGCCTTTTTTTCCCCCGGCACCGACTAACAAATTCCCAAACAGAATGCTGAGAACCGGCATGACGATGTATCACAGCGTTTCTTTCAGATATACCTAATCATGACCTCACTTTTCATCTTTATCAAGCACAATCTTTCTGGGAAGAAGTTGATGCAGGAAATTTGGAATGAAAAGAGACCTATAGGCATGTACAAACCAGGAATTTAGTGCAAGTACTTCAGTCTTATATGTATGTCCAGAACTTTTGTTTTCTTCACAGTTAAGACTATTTATAAAGACAAAAAAATTGTTTAAAATATTTAGAAGTTAATGATATTAAAGAAGAAAGATCAAGAAAGTTTTCTGAAGCATAATTATAATTTTAATTACTATTTATATAAATATTATTTATAATTTGATTAATGAAATATTATGTTAATCCACATGTAAATAATATATAAAGAAAAATATTTGTTATAACACAATCCTATGCATTTTTCAAAATACAGTGGAGTATTTCCAAACAAAATTTGAGCCACAGAGTGATATAAACAATATAAATTGATATTGTTCTTAAAATTACATTTTTTTTGTAAAATGTAAACATCAGTTGCAATAATTAAGAAATACCTTATACCAAATAGGTATTACCAAGTTCATATTGTTCTAAACATAAAATATTTTAGTCTACTGATTACAACTTTTTCTTTCTCTAATCTTCTGTTTAAATCTATTTCTAACAAAAAGCTTCATTCAAATGCTTTTTGCATTGAAATGAATAAAAGCTCTGCAACAATATGTTTTTATACATGAATGCATACTCTTATGCTGTTCCCAATTATTTCCATGTAACCTGCATAGGAAAATGTTCCTAGTGGATTATATTCTAACATTTAAAACAGGTTTGTATATCGTTGAGTCAGATTAGCTCCAAAACATTTGTAGAAACAAACCTTGCAAGCATTTTGAAAGGAACCTGTTGAATGGAGTATAAACAAGGGAAAGTATATGAAAAACTATCACTGATAAAATGAAACCAAATATAAATTATACTTGGATTTAAACTTTCCTATTACACAATAAAAGCATAAAAAGGTGGAAATCTGGCTGCTTTAGTAACAGTATTTAATCCCTTTGATTTGTTTCTTCTCTAGAAAATGCTCAGAAAAATATAGTATGCTTTCCCCTCAATAGAAAAATTTAATACGACCACAGGTATTTCTTTTACACAAATATATAAACATATACTTGACAGTACGGGGAAATTTAATGTTATGAAAAGGTCAAAGTGTAATCGATTGTAATATTTTACTGACAGTGCCAATAAATTGACCAGAGGTTATAGATAGGATGAACTGTGGTTATGTTTTTTAAACCACACACTGTCCTTGAAACAGAGTCTGCATACAGCTCCATTAGAACTAGCTCCAGTGCGCTTGATCTATTATTTACAAAGAATAACCCTCCACTGCTTAAGTGGCGACTTCTACTTCATCCTTCCATTTCTGACGCATCAAACAACTTGAGGGGGAGGAGACCGGAAAGGGAAAAGTAAATTCACAATACAATGTTCTGCAAGTGAAATTTCTATATGATTAATATAAAATGTTATCTGAAATAACAATGCCATTGTCAGCAGAAAATATATGACAGTTTTATTCAGTTCAAATAGCTAGCTATCCTGATGGGAAATATTGCATAACAACATTCTTTTAAGGTTTTAAAATAAAAGCATACATTCGTGCATTTAATTACAAACTGATGATTCCCTTGTAATATAAACATTTATTTCACTATATTTTTCTTCAAGTTTGGTATAATCGTTAAGATTATTATTTAAGTCCATTCTAATTAGAATCCTTAGATCTCACCTCTGAATTGAACTTTCAACTCTGTGATGCCAATTAAAGAGTATTTTAAATATATTTCCCAATTAAATGAATTCCTATGATCATTTCTGACATAATAAATGAGCTTTTCAGCAAAACCCTTTTGAGGAAACGATCAGGTGCGATTATACAAAGTTGGAATCTTACATAATATTTAGATAATTACAAATATGTGGTAATTTTACCACTTTAATGTCACCAATGCCACCTGATGATATTATTGCAAATATTTCTATTCTATTCTATTTTGTTACATAAATATCAGTAGATACTATAGTTTTATCAGTGATATTAACATATGGTTCCAGCCAATTACACTTGACATTAAGTACTTGAGAGGTCTTTTTTTTAAGTACATGAAGGAATCAAGCATTTTAACTGTGAAACATTTAAAATTTATAATTATTTAGGTGCAGCTGCCTATTAGGAATCACATCCACAAAACAGTTTTCTGATATGTAACTATTCACAATCACATGCTTTCAGAAAAAGCAAGAAGGTAAGTAAGTCAATTTATGTCACAGCTGTGGATGCAAAGAGAAATGTATATGCGAACAGAATATTCAAGAAATGTCTATCTGTAGTTCTCATCATTCAAACACAATTTGCATAAAACAGTGCTATCCCATTAAGCTGTCAGTTTATTTATTTATACCCCATAGTTTCTCTTCTACAATACAACTTTTAAGGTGGAAAATAATAAAAATATAGAGCCGAGGTGGCGCAGTTGTTAGAGTGCAGCACTGCAGGCTACTTCAGCTGACTGCTAGCTGCAGTTCGGCGGTTCAAATCTCACCGGCTCAAGGTTGACTCAGCCTTCCATCCTTCCGAGGTGGGTAAAATGAGGACCCAGATTGTTGGGGGCAATATGCTGACTCTGTGAACCGCTTAGAGAGGGCTGTAAAGCACTATGAAGCGGTATATAAGTCTAAGTGCTATTGCTATTGCTAAAATACCCAACAATAGAATAAACCTACAAACAGTATCCTATAATAATATCTAATCTAATAAATTAAGAATATACCAAAAACAAAAATGTTCACTCACTCTATGAAACAATTAAATCAAGTTATTTCTTGTTACATATTGAAAAAGGGAATTACAAGATGGTAAAGCTAAGGAATGTTAGAAGCTACAATGAAGAACTCTGATCTTGTGTAACTAACAATTAGGAGTAGGACATTAACCTGATTTGCTTTCTATAGGAACTGGAATGTAGTGAAGCACTAGAGGCCTGATAATTCAGGAGCAATGCTGGATAAGAGAATGCAGGTCGATCCCAAACAGATTATATATCTATATCAGATTATATATCAGAGTTAGCTTTATTGCTCTAGCTTAAAACATTTTTATCTTGTAGATATTAAATCTCAGTGTCTACCAGAAGCCATCTACTACTGATTTTAGACCATCCATTGCCTCTTTGAAATTAAATGAAAAAAGATACAGTGGTAGATACTTACAGCCATTAATGTCATCTACCTTCAAACCTCTGGGCAATTTCTCTTGATAATTACACATGAGTATTAAAAAGATTGGAATCCTGCATACATAGTGAACTACTGTGCACATTATCTGGAGGCCTTAAAGGAGTACACTGAGTATTTATGTGCAAAGCGCCTTGGCAAATTATTTTTACTGTTCTAGAATGTCTATAAAATTAATGTATGGTACAATAGCATCACACATATTGTATGATCGAAGCACAATGCTGTTCAAGAAATCTGGTCACTGTGGTACCAATATATAGTATGTGAAGAGCAGTAGATTGAGGGAAGCTGGAGACCAGCTAAAGTTAACTATCTAGCAACATCTTGCTTTTATTAGACTAATCTTCACTTTTGTTTTATCATACAATTTCTTATTAAGGAAGAAAATGCAACACTATATAGTTAAGTGCATTGTAATAGGTATATATAAAAATGGCTCATTTCATGATAGGTACAAAAGAATGTGTACCAAATACAGTATTAGTCCATATATGGAATGTAAATTGCATGAGAGATAACTCCAGCTGTATTAAGTACCCATTTCTAATGCAAGGCAGTGATTCAGTAGGCAAATATATTAAGGAAAAGTGCAGGTTTGAAGGTTAAGAGCAGCAAGGCTAAGATAAACATATCATTAAAGGCCAAGTGGTTGACTTGAATTTTCGTGGCAAACTCTAATCCACCCAATTCTCAGAATTATAGTTAATCATAGTTTTTAGAGTATATTAGCTGCCTAAATGAAATGATTACAAGCTGTAGGAGAGATGTACTTGATTGTGCAAGTTGGTATCTGTGAGAAAAAAAACCAGATGAATATTTCTGTACTGAATGTCTTCCTGCCTCTGTGTTTGCCTAGAGTAGAATAAGAAAATATACAGCTCTTTGCATTAGGGGAAGAACACAAAATTAAACCTGTGATGTTTTTTTTCCTGAATGTATTACTTTAAAAGATTATAGATCTATTTATCTAAGCTAACATTGAACAAATATACAGTATCTACATCTAAAAATCCAGTTTTGAACCCATACTCTTCCTTTTGGTATTCTCAATATTGTCTATTAGACAGATCATTAGCGAACCATTTTTCAAAAAGATTTCTTTGAGCTATTGATAAAGCATTTGGCTTGCATAGCTCCTAAAGAGATTTCTAGTAAAATAGCACAAAATTGTATTTTATAGTAAATATGGATGAACTGTATTATATTTATTATTCTTCATACATTTTATTTGCAGCAATATCTAGGTAAAAAAAACCATGATGGTGTTATACTGTTAATAAAATTGTCCACCATTTAATGATCACATGTATGATGGGATAGTGGTACTGCATTCATATATACTGCAGAAGAGTAGATTTCTTGGATGTTAATATTTCTTTTGAATTGTTAAAACATTTATGATTAGGCAGTAGACTTATATAATAAATAATAAGCCCTGATAGGGAACACCATATTTTATCATATTCAAAGCCTAATTGACTACCATGTTTAGTGGCCTTCTGAAAACTAGTATGCTCAGGCCATGATCCACTCAATGCTAGCTCGTCTGTTACATTAATTTCCCCAAGATCTAGTAAAACATATTTCTAGCTCTATTGCTAAATATTACTTTAAAAGCTGTAATCTGGAGAACAGGATATTTTCATTTGTATTTACTGTATAATGGTAGATAATCTTAACAAACCGAAAAGAAATAAAAAAATCAAAATGGACCTAATTAGAATTAGACTCATTTTAATTGGTGAATCTTACTCCCAAGAGATTAGTGCTGAACTGGAGCTTTAGTGAAAGGATTTAATCAAGAACGATCATGCTAAACTGTGATTGATCTAACACAGTTTAGTGAATGAGAACACTAAGTTTTACACTGTAGAGCAGGAGTGTCCAACCCTGGCAACTTTAATATTATGAACTTCAACTCTCAAAATTTCCCAGCCAGCTATGCTTAAAGTTGCCAAAAGTTGACCCCTGCTCTATCTCTGAGAAGTAGAGAGATAGCTTTGAAGAGATGCAAGAACCATTAAGTAAATTTCACCTTTGTCCTGGGAAGGAAGAGTGAGATGAGAAAGAAACTCAAACGTAAACACTTATGTATTATTTATTTTACAAATTTAACAAGCAATTCTAAATTACTCTGGGAGTATGCAGTTAAACAATCAGACAATACAACTTAAAAACACTAGCCAAATGCTCAAAGAAAAGCAACCATTAAAAGATAATGGAGGTGGGGCCAACTTGTGGAAATGATATTTCAAAAAGCAGAGGCATGATAACACCTCCTTGATTCTATTTGGTATAAAAGGGAAAGAGGGAAACTTTGACAATATCAGGTGCAAAGGATCAGGACCATACATTAAGTTGCAGTTCAAAAGATCTATTGCTTTACACAGTAATCTAGTCAACTGAAGTTCAATACTAAATTGGCACCAGATAAGGAACAATTGAATTCAATTAAGGTTGGACTTGGCCAATAAAGAATTCTATTCTATTCTATTCTATTCTATTCTATTCTATTCTATTCTATTCTATTCTATTCTATTCTATTCTATTCTATTCTATTCTATTCTATTCTATTCTATTCTATTCTATTCATGGCAATATAACAAATCTAAGCTGATGATATGCTTAACTCTGCCCCAACTCTGCCTGCATTATTCCTACAAACAGGTTTTCAAGATTCTTTTATTATATTATAACAATAGAGTCCTTGCATTATCTGTTCCCAGACCTGGCTCAAAGATTGACTCATACATATGGAGCTATAACTTTTGTGTCATACTCCATTCCAATCCAAAACCAATTTGAAATGTCCCTGGAACTTTTTGAGCCAATTGTCAACTGCATGAGAATACAATGGTAGCTTTGGAAATGGGCAATAGTTTATTTACATGAACAGTTCACCGAAGTGGATTCAGCAATTCACAAATAACATAACCAATATGATCTAGTCATTATGTATATTGACACTAGAAACATTTTAGCTACTATTACCAGAATGCCATATTGTTTGTTGCCTATAACTATAATTAATTATAGATTAATTACCAATAAATTTGGTAATTACCAATACATTTCCATGGTTAGTGCATTCACACTATAACAGATAATTTTAGCATAAGAGCCAGTTTGGTGTAATGGTTAAGGTACCACTACACTAAACTAGAAACTGAAAGACTATGAGTTCTAGTCTTGCTTGAGGCACAAAGTCAGGTGGTGACCATGGGCCAACCAGTCTCACTCAGCCCATAGAAGATGACAATGGCAAGCCATTTCCAAAATATTGCCAAGAAAACTGCAGGGATTTGTCCATGCAGATACTATAAGTCAGCACTGATTCAAAGGCGAAGGGGGGGGGGGAGTTATTTTTACGGTTATATTTGCTTACATATATATGGTCTGTCCTCTGGAGTAGGAATGAATGATCAAAGGATCTTGTTCCTAGTCCACTGTGTGGTACTTGAGGCCCATTACACCTGCCTGGCTCTCGGTCCACTTAGATTTCATAAATATTTGCTTATTTAAGAATAACAAAATGAGAAGAAGCTGCAGAGCATCAGCCTCAATATAATCCGTATTTCCAATACCATTGCTGGGATTATTTTTCAGGAGTCTGGCTGATAAACTTTATGGCAGTTTATCTTTGCTTTCATTTTTATTAGTAACAATTCTACAGCAATATAAAAATTGTTTTAAAATTCTGAAAGTATTGTTTTAAAGTGTAACAAAAATACATGCAAAATTATTATACTTAGGTTATGGAACAATTTAACTGTGGATTGTGGTGGGCCTTGAGTAGGTGAAAAAAATTCCAGGTTCCCACAGCCTAGCACAATGAGAAGTAAAATTATTTGCTTGTTGAGGAATACAGTACAAAGGTAGTCCTCAACTTATGACCACAATGGAGCCAAAATTTCTGCGGTTAAGCAAGAAATTTGTTAAGTGAATTTTACCTCATGAACTTTTGTGTCACAGTTGTTAAGTGAATCACTGCAGTTGTTAGGTTAGTAACACAGTTGTTTAAGTGAATCTGGCTTCCCCATTGACTTTGTTTGTCAGAAGATTGCAATAGGTCATGGGTCTGCAACCCGCGGCTCTGGAGTCGCAAGTGGCTCTTTCATCCCTCTTCTGCGGCTCCCTGTCACTCAAAATATGTGTCACAACCGCCAATGTGCGACACCCGCCAGCAGCGATTTATTGAGCTTTTCGACCCATCTTTTTTTTTCAGAGTTCAAAATGTTTTTGTTGCATGCAGAAATAAAAATTTGTTTTCTCTGTAGCAGTTCCTTGATTTTACAAATGCAACACACTATAGTTTTTTTTATACATAGCATAAAGGTAAAAAAACCGATATATGCAGTGTTATCTTCATTTTAGATGTCAAAAGGGTTTTGTGGCTCCCGGTGTTTTCTTTTCTGTGGGAAACGGGTCCAAACGGCTCTTTGAGTGTTTAAGGTTGCCGACCCCTGCAATAGGTGAACACATGACCCTGGGACACTGCAACTATCATAAATATGAATCAGTTGCCAAGCATCTGGATTTTGATCATGTTACATAGGGATGCTGCATTGGTTGCAAGTGTGAAAAACGGTCATGTCACTTTTTTCAATGCCATTATAACTTCGAACAGTCACTAAACGAACTGTTGTAAGTCGAGGACTGTCTATATAATATTAACAAACCCTTTTTTTAAATAAGGAATTTGTGTCATGCCTCTTTAATTTGGGAAAGAATGGGTACAAACACAAGATTATTGATAAACTAAAGACATGAATTGAATAGAATTGAAGATCTGAACGCCTTAGTGTGATACAGCCCTCTCAAACATTTTACAGAGACCAATTAAAACTTCTTACTGCTATACAGTGGTTATCCAGTTTTTTGCAGTCCATATCTGATACCCCGAAACATGCCTTACATATGTATTTAAAAAAACAGATATAAAGATTTTTTTTTAATTGGTATTATGTTACATTATTATATCATGCCATTGAGAGTTTAGATTATGACCACAAAAATAATGGAGTTGGGGAACAAGAAGAGCTTACCCCACCCCCATTTCACACTTTAAATGCAATTATGACAATCTGTGATTATATTAGATTGACAATGAAAGCATCGTGGTTGTTACTAATTTCCCTTTATGCATATTATGTAGCTTGGGAGACAGTTATAAACAGCTCTCAAAAGTGCAGGATATGAAATAAGAAACACTGAAACTCTTGCTCATAATGAATATTGTAGCAAATGTATGCAGAGTGAAAGAGAGAGAGGTGTGTGCATGTATGCGCTCACCTGCTTTCAAATAGATCTATGGAATAATTTTTTCATGCTCTAGATGTCCCTGTTCAACTTCTTGTACCAGCTATAGGATTATTAGTTCAGAAGCACAGAGAAGATTCTTAAGTTTTGGAATGATTATTTAATTTGCACTCCATGCTTCTGTTTTCTCATAGTTCCTTTTAAGAAATTAATATTTTATTACAGAACTTGAATGTTACACTGTTTTGCTTCCAGTATTGAATTTACTTGTTAAATATATTACATTTGTATGAACCAATATTTCTTCTAGCAATTCTTTGAATGATTTATCCATTTATTCCATTACAAGTATTTTATTACAATTCTTTCTTATTCTGTTGCAGGACATCTTGTCAGAAAAAATAGGTTATTGCAGAAAAGAAACACAAAAAGACAAATATAATGTAATTTTATATTAAATGTCAACAGAGCTATTCCAGAGCTGGCAATCTATGGCAACGTGGCACCCCTCAGAATCACACTATTGAAAATCAGCAAGAAAACTATCGTTAACATTAACAAGCTTTAGCCACCTATTCCAATCCTCTGCCTTCTTTAATGATGTTAAAAAATGGCCAAAACCACATGCTGCTGTAGCCCTTGAGGTTGGAAGCAATTAGCTAGCCATCTATCCTCCAAGTAAAATTTTAACGAATTACTCTGAATTGAGTTATTAATGTGCTAATTTTCTATTACCTTCATTTTTTTGCCAAACAGACAAACATTAGATCTGAAATGTTCCTATCCAATTTTATTATTCACTCCATAGACAATGGAAGTGTTGAGTTCTTTTAGCAATTCTTCATGGAAGCAAAATAAATGCCAGACAGGTACTCCTCACTTGCCAATTCAAAGTTATAATAGTGTAAAACACCCCTGCTCTGCAACCGATCCTTGCATTTATGATCATCACACCATCACGTAATTACGTGATCACCATTCAAACACTTCACGATCTACATTTACATTAACAACATAGCAGCATCCCACAGTCATGTGCTTGTCATTTTGTGCTTTCAATCCATTTGCAACAAGCAGTTAATAGACAACACAGCAGTGAACTGTAAGTCACCATCACGTCAGGCTACGTCTAACAACCATAGTGACTGCTTAAATGAATGGGAAGTGAGGTCATAAGCCTGTCATGGTCACATGATTTTCTGCATAGTGAACATGGCACTTAGAGATGGAGTTGCCATTTGTAGCATTTGTCCCATATGTGGCCATTAAACAAGAAGTTCCTGTAATGAGAGCAGCAGCCCTTTTGAATAAAATTCTGCTTTGGGTGTTGGGGGGATCACACCTGAAATTTAAAGGTTTATCATGAGCATTGTCTCAAAAAGTTGCCATAGTAATCCTTTTCTCTTTAACAGAATATAAGTACAAGTAGATGGGGCCAGTCACAAATACATTTAGAAGAAGGCAAAACTTAGACTAATCTGAAAATGCTATTTTTATCCAGTTCAACATACTTCCATGTTGGGCTGGAGTTCCTATTCCTTTCAATTTACAAGAAAATCTGTATGTCTTAAATGGGACCCAGAAGCATTCTTGTTAATAAAGTTGATGTTAGAAGCTGGCATGTACAAATCAGCTTCTCATGTAGTAGTTTTAAACATGAGAATGTTTTTTTTTAAAGATGCAGAAAAGAACAAAGTGTGAAGTATTGTGTTACCTGTTCCATGTAGGGGGCATTCTTATGAGTATTTTGGCCACTATAAGCAGACAGACAGATAAATTCATTATTTTGGTCTATGCCATTTGGCCAATAAATAATTTACAAATAAACAAATTCAAAATTAATGATGTGTGGTAAATTGTCTCACAGTGACTGTAAGAGTAACCACAGCTAAGGATTTGGGCTACTTCAACTATGGCTTATTTGACTGGTAAATTGTGTGCCACCAGGAGGTCTACTACTAACAATCACATAGATTTAGGTAGGGCTTACTTACTACTAATTTTAGTTTACTTTAATCCAGAATTTGAAAACCAGCTTCAAACCATGGGTTGAAATTTTGGTTAAAAATAACTAACAGAGGCTTTAGTGCATTTTATTTTATTAAGATAAAAGGAAAGGCTGGAAGAAGTTTATGTGTGAAAGAAGAGACCAGAGAAGTATACAATTAATATTAGAGCAATTTACCTAAAACATTTCAAAGGAATGTGAAAGTTACACATGGATTTGAAACAAACAAAAAACAAGCATTTTAGTAAACCATAATTTAATGCTTTAGTTTGTGTTCTGCTGTGCTCTCTTTATTTCGCATACTATGTGCAGAGTTCAAATGTGTATTTTTAACAAAATTAAAACCAGAAAAAGACACCCCAAAAAGTATTTTCTTGAAAGTTGCTTTACAATTTATTACTCACAGAGAAGGTCACCATGATTTCACTTTAATTTTCAGGACCACAAAACCCTGAAACTGATTTTGCAAGCATGGTTTGGGTAAAACTGAAAGACTCCTTTGTCAGCATGTTTCTTGACAGTAATGGAATGAAGAACCATCTCAGGATTTTGAGAATGGGAGTCTTGCAAAATGAGATTGTTTTTTCTCAAAATTTGCCTGCTGAAATAGAGATGAGGGTTCAAAGCTAGCAGGAGCTCTAAGCTATAAACTTTCACTCATGTTACCAACGCCACACATTATCCTTATTACCCTTTATTAAAACTTAATCACATGTTCTGGAGAAAGGATTTGTTAAACAGCTGACAAATCTGGGATTTTAACATATTGGATCCAATCAAAAAGATACCAGAAAAGAGAAGGAGCTTCTACATTTCTAATTCAGATTTAATTTAATGGAAAATACACTATTTTCTTTAAATATTATTTGGAAAAATAATAAATACAAATTAATTTCATCAGTGATACCAACCACATGATAGATGATAGATAGATAGATAGATAGATAGATAGATAGATAGATAGATAGATAGATAGATAGATAGATAGATAGATAGATAGATAGACAGACAGACAGACAGACAGACAGACAGACAGACAGACTGACTTTATTATTTTACTTTTTTTTCTTCAATTCAATTGTATCTGATTCTAACAACTCCCTGCTGTTTTCTTGGCAAGATATTTCAGAAGTGGCTTATCATTGTCTCTTTCCTGGGGCTGAGAGTGACCAGACCAAGATCACCGAGTTGGCTTTATGCCTAAGATAGGACTAGAAACTACTAACCTGAAGTCTTAACCGCTATACCAAATTGGCTCTCATCTTACTTTTAAATGTGTCCAAATATAGCCAGGTGACCTTTGGTTTGTACAAACCCAGAATGCATTTTATCTTTTCCATATATATATTATATGAGTATATGGCACAAATAATTTCCACATTTTGGCATGTTTGTAGCTATTGCTTCCTTATTAATAAACTTTTTTCTCAGATTGAGTTGAGGTCCCTTTTTCCCTGTAGTTTAAAGGGAAAAGGAAACCTTCATTGGTACCAACAGACAGAAAGAAAAGAAAGGAGAAAGAAATGGCAAAGAGGAAATAAAAAGGAAAAAGGAAAGGGATTAATATTTATATTATGGGAAATTTATCTTGCCAGTAGAGGGGATTTCAATATGAGGCCAGTAAATAATTGTGAATTTTAAAGAAAAGAAAAAAAAAAGGCAGAGGTCATTTGCATCCAGTTTAACTAACATGCATCTGCACAGGTTCTATGCTGTTAGTACTAAGTAGAATACATCCTAACATTTCTCAGATATTGAAAGGTTAATTATTAGTCTCCATAACATTCTATATTTTCATTTCTTTAAATTTTAAACAATATTTTGAAATAATGCATTATTCCAAGAGCTTAGAATACTATACATAAGCAATAATGTTGCCCTGCTAGGTGGCAGCACCTAGCCAACTTCAGCACCTAGCCAACTTCAGATCTCAACATTTTATAAGGGACAGATGTGATTAGTAAGAACAGGAGAAAATTCCAAGTCTGTAAGATAAGTCTGGAAAAAACATTCTGAAAGAAAGCAATGGACACTTCAAAATCTACAAGAACATGTCCATGAAATCACTAGGCATTGAGCTTCTGACAAAGGGGGCTTTATTTCTTTATTTTTATTTTTTTATTTTTTTAAAAAACAACAACAACAAAACATTACATACATCAACGCACTTCAACACACAAACATATATTCCCTTTTTACAGCAGTTTTCTCACAGTAATATTCTATTATTTACATTTTCCCCTTTTAAACTTCTTTAATTATGTTATCTCGCTAAGCAACACCTATCGTCAATTAATATAATTCTGCATTGATACAAATTTCCTATAGCTTCTCGATTTTTTCCCCATGCATCAGATTATGGAAGGAAAAGCTTATGCCTTAGAAGACACATAAACTGGGAAAGTGATTCTGCAGGAAAATATCAGAGACAATATGTGTGGGGAAGGAAGCAGGAAAAGTTCATGACCTAGAAAATGCAAAAAAGGCTGATGTGGTTGTCCAATTACCACATCAATTAAGACTGAGATAACAAATGATTCATACAAACTCTTCTTCAACTTTCTTGCATTGTATTTTTCATGAATACACGTGCTTTTAATATTTTTATATTAATATAAATGGTAGCCAGAAAACAATTTGATTGGAACATGTGCAGAATACCTTTCCTACATAATTTAACTTCTATATCGTCTCACTTTTCCTACACTTTGCCAAAAACATGCAATTTTTCATGGACAGAAATCAATCATTTTTATTGTAAAGGATATTTCTCCATTTGCAAAATCTGGTGAATGCAGATGGCATATGTCAATCCAATTGGGACTACAACAGTGGACAATGTGCTATTTCCTTACTTTTTGTACTAGAATCTCAATCTAGATTTGATCCTCTGCATATACTTTTTGAAAGAAAACTATTAAGAGTCTGAAGCTCAGAAGAAAAGAATAGTTTCCTCTTGCAAACAGTATTTCAGCAAAAAAACCACCCATAAATTTCTTCTCTAGATTTTAATTTTCATCTTTTAGCAGTCTAGTTAACATTGCTTTTAAAAAAATAAAAAATGCTAGAAGAGAATGCAAATTATGAACAAAAAACCAGGTCCTTCAGCACTCTATCACCAGTCTGAAGTATTTTGAGGCATAGTCAATCAACTGCCCAGACACACAGAGAGACAGAGAGACAAATTACACCATCAACCAAACATTTTACCAACTTGTGAAGGAAAATATCATGCAGTACCTTGCTTCAAATATTTATGAAATCAAGAAATCCTGTATTTACAGTAGTCTGTGAACTACAAGTTAGAAATGAGAATGTATTAACTAAAGCCTAGATCAAGACTAATTTGGAATCCGAACATTGTTTTTCCTGTCCATGTAAAGAAAATGTATGTTTGAATCCAATCTGTTCTCTTTCATTCTGGAGCTTCAGAAAGATTAAATCATACTCATGTTTCTTCTATATTGCATAGAAAATGTGGCAGCAGGACATGCACACATGAGCACGCACCATGAAGTAAAAAATAATACAAATGCTAGATTAGATTTCCAGAGAAACCTATTTTCAAGACCAAAATCTTTGGACCTCTGAATTAAATTCCCAAATGTATTGGATACCATCTCTGCACATTTATACTAATAACTAGGTTTTACTTATTTATGAATAGATAAATAAGAATGTTGAATATCATACTTGACGTACAGGTACTTAAATGCAGGGTTCATAGAAGATATTCTTTAAAATGTATGATAATCCTTATGTATACACAGTTACAGAATGTGTAGACTGTATAATTTACTGAATCATTACTATAAAATTGGCAGAGAGTTATTAATGTTCCCAGAAGACACTAATATCTTAAAGCAGAAAGAATTGTAAAAAGAAAGTTATAAAATAGAAAGTTATACGAATCACATCTTCTATGCTTTGGTCTTTACTCATCATTTTTAATCTTCCAGTATTTAACTAGCAATCTACTCACAGCTGATTGATAGACAGACAGATTTACTTAGGAAAAATGATTCCATTGGAATCAGATATTTAATACTAAAAAGTACATATGATAAATTATGTACATCCTGCTTCTAAATCTTTGTCATCCATCGTCTAAGGATTGGTTAGGCTAGTGGGGTGTTGTGGATGGAAAATATTTTCAGTAACTGTTCTTTCCTGGAATAACTCATGTAGCGTTGGGAAAGGCCCAATGTCTTGGCTTTGATTCTCCAGTAGCCACACACATACAAACATACATCATTCAAAAACTTCAGCAAAAAGTGCTATATGGAACATTAGAAACTCTTCTGAATGGACTCTTGAGCCAGTTATACTACCATTTGCTGACAGATTCTTAGTATTAGTTTCCAATATACCACAAAAAATTCTGACTAGGACAAAAATCATAAACATTGGTATATCTCATACGCGTTCAGTTGAAACAATTCATTCTATTATGAAAGAACAATAGTCATAGAATATATTTCTTCCTTTGTATTCAACCAATGCTTTTACCATGCACGTATGTAACTAACTCTTCAGCTATTGGTGATCAAAATGATTTTTGTAGCTGTTAGTTGTAATCATTTTTAGGCTGCAAAGCCAAAAGATGGGGCTGCCTTGTTTTTATTAGCCATTAAGGGAGATTTTATGAATGAAGTACAGACAAAAAGGAGATATTAAAATGGAAACATGTAAAATCTAAAAAAAAATAGACATCTTCATTGCTCCTGATAAGCCTGCCACAATATTTTACACAGCATATAAAATGCTGAATACTCTTACATGCACAGAATCAATCTAGCATATATGTGGTATAGTAAAGGAAATAACTGTTTTCGCCTTAGTGGTTATTAAATATGATGACCACTAGTCAGGCAATGAAATAATCTGTTATCACCATCTCATAGCTATTCTTGGAAACAGAATTGTGGGCTCTTTTGTCCATGCAATACCAATTATGCTGTCATTCAAGTAGTAAAGTGTGTTGGATAAAAAGAAATTAATAGTAATGAACAGCCCTGTTTTTAAAAGAGAAATTTAAAGCAGTTTGTACCATTAGTCTTATTTAAAAGTGCAACAGTTTGTCTTTTGCCAGACAACATAACTCACAACATTTTGATAGTGAGAATTTCTAAATTTTTTAAATTATCTAGAGAAGTATTCTCAAATACCTCATCACCTGTAGACTGTACATTTGCCTACCCATGTTTCACGAAAGGGAGGGAGGGACGGAGGGAGGGAGACACCTGCCTAAGACATTCCTGCATCTTTTTCTATTCATAAGGGCATATAACAGGAACAGGATGCCGGAAAACTTTGGCTGTTTAGTTTTGAAATACTTGCTGAGCATAGATCCTTGCAGGAACATTCTGACAGTCCTATTGGGCAAGATGTCATGACAGTAGATTAGATTATTAATTGGAGAAACCGCAATTTAGTAATATTAACCAAAGATGGAGGGAACAGAGAGGGAGACAGAAAGAGAGAGAGAGAGAGAGAGATGAATATGACAGGTGGAAACAAAACCAGTATCTTTTTTCCTACCAAATTATTTTTTCTTTTTTCAACATAAAAGACATGTTATTTTAGAAATTAAGTCTCATGCAAGGTAATATCCACATGAATCTTCTACTAGTATAATTAAATCACATTCCCACCATTTGTTTTGAAACAATATCTACTATCTATTTGGGTCCATAAAGTCTATTGTCATGATTTGCTTAACCATGATTTGTAGAAATCCCAGTAGGCTTGGTTCATAAAACATACTAAATCAAAACCAGCTAGGTCACATTAGCTCTTTGGACAGTATGTGTCTAGTGATTAAGCTGAAGAAGGAGATGGACTTAGAAAGCTGTTTAAGTGTCATTGCTACTTTGGAAAAAAAAGGGGTGGAGAATTACTTAATATACATAACATTTTTCAGTGCTGGCAAATTATAAATATTTGGCTGCATCTGGGAGAGAAGGGGGTTTCTATAGCAATAATATAGTCCCATTCTCTCTCTCTCTCTCTCTCTCTCTCTCTCTCTCTCTCTCTCTCTCTCTCTCTCTTCCTCTCTCTCTATCCCTCCCCCCCTGCTCCCCCCTCTCTCTTTCTCCCCCTCTCTCTCCCCCTCTCTCTCTCTCTCTCTCTCTCTCTCTCTCTCTCTCTCTCTCTCTCTCTCTCTCTCTCTCTCTCTCTCTCTCTCTCTCTCTCTCTCTCTCTCTCTCTCTCTCTCTCTCTCTCTCTCTCTCTCTCTCT
>QLTV01003387.1:511763-568415 GCA_003457575.1 Thermophis baileyi | reverse complement strand
TATATATATAACAATTAAGTGCTGATTCAAGGCAAGTGCAGTAAGAAGTTTGCAAGGGAATTATTAAAACTTTGGATTAATTTATGAAAAACCCAGTTGCGTCTTATTCATAAATTTATTACTGGAGCTGCATCAATGGTGACCTGTAACTATGGACAAATAACACTAACTTTCCCTAAAGGACAGAATTATATTTTTATTAATCAATTGATCTGAAAAACTCCTCATGAGGCATATATATATATAACAATTAAGTGCTGATTCAAGGCAAGTGCAGTAAGAAGTTTGCAAGGGAATTATTAAAACTTTGGATTAATTTATGAAAAACCCAGTTGCGTCTTATTCATAAATTTATTACTGGAGCTGCATCAATGGTGACCTGTAACTATGGACAAATAACACTAACTTTCCCTAAAGGACAGAATTATATTTTTATTAATCAATTGATCTGAAAAACTCCTCATGAGGCAAACCGTGGCAATCTATCATGAAAAGCAGTTTGTTGGCATATAATATGTGCAAATCCCTGAAACTATGGGAATCCAACATTCTCAAACTGAATCAATTTAAGTATACACAGTGGTAAAAAACCAAATTTCTGCATAATTCTGAAATGGTAAGTTGGAAATTTGGATGGCTGGCACATGTCACTTCTCAAGCTTCCCCATGTGAAACCTGAGATTGAACAGCCCTTTGAGAGGACTCTACCAAGTGCTATCAATTAATTACTTATGAATCCTATCTTTGTAAAGAAAAATAGAAATATAATGGGTGGCTGTGGCCTTCATGGTTCTACAATGAATTCTTCAGGAGGACAGGTGGTCTAATGTTTTGCTAAATACATGATTAGTCATAAAGAAGTCCTTGCACTTTTGACATTGTCAATTTACCAGTCTCTAATATGATAATTTTGGAAGAAAGGTAATAGTTATATTCTTTTAAGCATCAGTGCCCTTGTAGCTATAGATGCTGCGTGACACTTTAGAAAGCCTGAAGTGATTCCACTTCCCTCCATTATCATTAGCATGAATGCACTAGCAAACAGAATTGAAACAAGCAAAAAAGCAAGCTGCCAAGCGGTCCACTTGTGGTCAATATACATTGTTCCATTTAGCAGAAACAAAAAATGCAGCAGACCAGCTAGAATCTCCCACTTCAGGCAAATTTTGTACAACTTCAAAGTTGTATGATATTTGCTTTTGAAGTTTTTTTTAAAAAAACCAAGATGCAAGGATCTTACATTTTCCCATCCTCTTCATCAAATAAAATAGCCTAAATACTTGTGCAGATCATGAATAATGAGATACATTAACCAACAGGAACAACACATAATTTCGTAAGAAAAACATTGTAGAAAACCCATATATATGCTGAAAACAGTATTGTAAAATGTTTGTAACTGAAAGAAAGAATATGGAAAATGCTAGTTTACAATATTGGTGTACCACTGAAAAGACCCCAAACACTTAGACCAATTCTCAAATTCAATTGTAGCAAACAGGCATACGCATGTGGGAATGGGCAGAGTCTTGGATGCTTCCCCAAGTCGTTCAGACCTTAAGTGATTGGGGACAGCGCTTTAAAATAAGTCTGGAATTCACTGACTCTAAAAACAAGTGTAGATATTGTAAGACCAAAGTACTTTGTGATAGTTTAATGCTCCAGATAAAAAACTGAGCTTTATTTTGCAACCTCTGGCCTTATCTGCTCATGTACTATAACTAAGTCATAGGCTGGTCCCTAAAAATAAATAAAGGATTTGTGGATGTGAATACTTTCTGGAAAAGGCTCTAATTCTGGGAAAGGTAGAAGGAAAAAAGATGATGATCAGCAGCATGGTGGTTTGATAAACTCAGTTAGTTGCAATGGGTACATTATTAGAAGATCTAAAGACCAGGTTAGGGATAGATTGTCATGAACAAAATCGATCTATATGGCTTCTAAGAGTCTAAAAAAACTCAGTGGCATATATCAATCAAATGTGAATACTGAGATTTGTATAAGGTAAGGGAAAACAAAGCAGGATCTTAAGTCAGTGTTGTCAACAGCTCTAACCACACACCCCAACACTGACAAGGCAAGCTACTCTATATAAACAAGGAGCATACCCCACACTCACTATCACTGATGATGTTACCTAGTCAGGTAAATAAATGTCTGTATGCAAACAACTAAGTCAGAGAGTACCAAAGATTCCACAAAGCAGAAAGAATCTGATAAGACCTATTTTGACTAATATAGTTTATTAAAAGCATAAGCTTTTGTGAGCTACAGTTCAGAACATTAAATTCATGGAGTGGCTAAACTAATGTACAAATTAAATTGGGAACAGGATGAAGCAGGGTTGGAGTGGCAGCAGAGAGAAGGGAGGCAAGCATCTGTGGTTGTTCAAATTATATGGGAAACAGACTACAAGCACCTTATCAATAACAATTGTATATTATGACTGATTGTATTTGTGGAGGCCTACTGACACAGCCTGAAATTTTGATGTGAACAATCTCTTGCTCAACTTATACAGTAAAAAGCTTTTTCCCTTAAAAATGTGATATCTGCAATATCTGAGAGGCTGTTACTATTATTTTGTAAATTTGTGCCCATTAATTCCTTTGTGCAATGTTTGGCCTGTTTGTCTTAACGTAGAAGTCAAATGGCATTCCTAGCAAATTATGGAACATATTATATAGGAAGAAGAGCATTTGAAGTCTTTTTAGTCTGTTTAGTTTATTACACATGTAGCCTGTATCTGTTTAACCAAGCTGTCTTCCACTATCTCCTCCCCCATCCACACTTCCTCAATCCATTTTAAAATCCTACATCATTTTAGCCACTCTGTGGTTCTGATGAAATGAGCTATAGTTTCATGAGTAGTTCTTCTTTTCATAAAAGGTCTTAAGTGCTACCAGGCTCCTCTTCATTTTAGACTACCACAGACCAACCACAATTTACAGGCAAAGACACTAAATTGATATGATGGAGTCATATACTGCAGTCATCTACTTGAGCAAAGTTTATTGCAACTGAAGCATATAAATGAGAATTTAATTCTTGCAAGATTCTATAACTAATCGCTGTGGCCTGCATATGCTTTATTTTGTAGATAAGGATAAAATGCTAAATAGTTTTCTTAAAAGTTAACATTACTTCATTAATATTTTTAAGAATGTCTTGAAGGAAATGTGTTTTGGGTTGCTGCAGGGAGGTGGGGAGGCCTGTCATAGACTGTCTGCATGTTGGAGGGGTGCTACAGTCTGGTGCAAAGCTGCAGCCACCCAATCCTGGCCCAGCAGTATAGCGCAAAGCTGTTATGTTCCAGGAAGCTTCAGCTGCATCGCCTGATCCAGCAAGCTTTGAGACTGCAGGGCCACAGCAACTTCCCCCACCTGTTTATCTCCCCACCAATCTATGTCCTTTTGCCCAGCCTGCACATTGGTGTCAGGGCAAGCATGGAGGTGAAATAGAGGCTCAGGGATCTTCTGCAGTTTCACAGTTGCCACCACTTCCAGGCCTCTATTCAGGCCCAATGTCACTCCTGCCACTGAGAAATGCTGCCTCAAGCCCTACAACACAGCCAGCCCCCCCCCCCGTTGCCATTGTACAAAGCCTCTTTCGTCCCTGCCCACCCTGTGCTTCATAAGCTCTGCTGAGCCCAGTTGACTTTGGCTGTTTTACACCTGCTGCTAATGGGGCATTCCGGGCCTAAATGTACTGCATGAGAGGCAGCTGCTGGCTGTACCAGACCCTCTTCCTCAAACCAAAAGGGCATAGATGGGACAGAGTCAGGCGGGTGGAAGAGGACCGCACCCCTGCGGTCATAAATGTGGGTGGGATGCCAAGTGCCCAAATTTTGATCATGTGAAGATAGGAGCACTACAAGTTAGGCACGGGTGATAAGTCCATTTCTTTCAGTATAGTTGTAATTTTGATAGTTGCTAAATGAATGGTCTTAAGTTGAGGACTACCTGTACTCTTCTTAAAATGAAACCATTAATTCATTATAAATAATTAAATCCATTAATGTTATGAATGTACTAAATTAGTTTGGGTGTGAAAATACATTCCAAATTGCCACTTAGCAGAGGTGCATCATCAGCAGAATTGATGGATATTTAATGTTATCTTGGGACTAACCAACTTGATAGAGGGAGGGGTTGTTTTAATTTTCTGTTTTCAGAAACAAAGACTTCCTATGATATGATGTACATTTAAACAACTCTGAATGTCAGAATCATGGAATCCTGGGTTGAAAGGAGCTTGGAGGTCTTCTGATACAACTCCAGGGCGAAGATCCTCCTATCAACCCAAATACACCAAACTGCCACACAATTGCTTATAAGAAGAAAATTTTTTTTGAGAGGTATGGGTGATAATAAAAGAAGGCGGTATCGATACCACAGTGCTTCATCAGGACTATACCTGAACAAATAACTTATTTGTAGAGGGCATTTAACTGGCATTTAACTGTATGACTCATATAAGCTACTTTATAACAAAATTAAAAGAATAGTCAATGTAATGCACTATTGTTTGTATCAAAAGGAACAAGATACGAAGGATGAAATCCAAAGATGGATGGTGGGTAGGTGATATGCAAACTTTGACACACTAATATATACGCCCTATAGTCACTTCCCTATGCCTTTTTCATTCAGAAGATTCTAGAGGTTGTGAACTTTGCCAGAACACATAAATTTGGAGGAAAACCAAGTGACCACTGAGTGTTGGCAAAGCAGAATCCAGACTCAGTGTACACTGACAGCAATGTTCTTTCTCCAGGATTGTTAGGGCTTTTATTGGAGGAATTTTGCATACAAAAGTATGTGCATTAGTGATAGAATCCAGAAGTCTTTTGTGCGAAGCCTTGCACAATCCAATGCCCTCTAGAAACATTGGATATCGACTTCTATTATGCTTGGCATGCACGTTGAAACACTGTACTCCTAATACACTGAAGGTTCACAACAGCTTGCAGAAATGTTGTTGTTTGAAGATACTTGGAGTCATAGAAAAAGAAGTAAACAGGAGAAAAAAGTATTCAGGTCTTGTGTTCTTTCACAGCAAATACTGAAAACTGACTCAACACATTCTTCAGATAGCATTAAAAAAAAAAATCTGGTAACTTCTAACTTCCACGTTTCAATATGCTCTTAAAAGCAGGTTTCTTACCTGTCATTTCAGATTGTGGTAAACATGTCCCTGATGCAAAAACTACTGGTGCTGATGACACACTAAAATAAATGTCTACTGATTGAAGGCCCTTGTGATCACCTTTGACCCCATTTCTGCAGCTCATGCTAAACCTAACATTATCTCCCGGCCAGTGTGTTTTAATAAGAGCAACGACTTGCTGGAGAGTTATGGCCTGGAAAAAAACTTGTTGGAAGTAAAAAATTTAAGGCAGTTATTGATATTCAGTGCTAATCTTTGAAGCTCAAATTTTTTTCAGCAAACTTTTGCTCTTTAAACAAACATTCTGAAAAAGATTACAAAGGGCTCCTGTTGCAATAGAAAAACAACACCAAAGGAATGAGTTGAATGGGGGAAAGGAACCTAAATGATTTTTTTTAATTAAAAAAATTATGAATTAATTTCTAGTTTGCCAAGAATGAAGGAAGCATAATTTTTATTGTAAATCACTTTAAGATATAAAATACTTTCTAACACATCAGAAAAGTTATATTGCACCCATTTCTTTAAAATAAATTTTATTAAAAGTTATAAAAAGAACATAAAAAGGGAGGGAGGGAGGGAGGGAGGGAGGGAGGAGGAGGAGGAGGAGGAGGAGGAGGAGGAGGAGGAGGAGGAGGAGGAGGAAACTTCTGATTTCCTTTGCAGAAATTACAAGTATGATTACAGAGTCATCTCTTTATGATTAATATTGAAACCAATTTCTACATACAGTAGAAGATAACACAAAGCTTAGTTGCACATAGAAACAAAAGTTGTAAATGCTGCTTGCATTAGCTAAGATAGTTAAACATTAATTTCTCATGCTCATTAAATTCATCACATACATTAATATAGGCATCAAATGATAATAGTTATACCTATCCAGCCTTAAAAACCATACAGTGTCTTTAATGCAATGCTGTGCAAATGGTTTTATAAATTCTGAAGTGGAGGACAATTTATTTACTGTAACTTGTTCAAGTAAGTTCAGATTCTAGTTGTATTAGTGCTAGAAATATAATTATACACCCCAATGTATATTTATGCTTATTCATATGTATTTATATTTCCTATTTCTTAACCACCCATCTCCCTCAGGGTTAAGGTGTTAAACTGTGACCCTCAAAAGACCACCTATTCCTATACTTCCATATGTATTTATCTGTATAAACAACAGAGACTCTTAATATTTCATCTGCTATATTAATCTATGATAAAAGTTTCTGTGGCACCTTAAGACACTAACATACGTATTACAGCAAAAACTTTTATGGAATAGTTCCACTGTACCAACTGTCAGTTTAAAATATAATACTGTTTGAATATTTTCATTGACACAAGATACAGTCATGACATTTAATTACTTTCTTTATAACAGAAGAACAGAATTATTTCTTGGAATGCTGCATCACTATAAAACTTCTAAAAGCATTTTACCATATTGTGCTTTATAACTCTTAAGAGTTTGATTACTTAATTTAAAGGTGAAGATCTGCAATGGCAATGAAAGCTAATTTGATCTAGTGACTAAGGCACCAGGTTAGAAACCAGGAGACAGTGAATTCTAGTCCTGCCTTAAGCATGAAAGCCAGCTAGGTGCAGAAGGGGACAACTCGACATGACCAACTCGCTACAGCCAACTCACCACAGGACAACTCACCATGACTAACTCACCATGGGACAACTCACTCAGGGACAATTTAACAATTCAATTTAATTATTTAAATTAAATAAAAATTATTTTAATTTTTGTCATTCACATTTCATTCTGTCCCTCTTTTCTTTAATGATTATATTCCACCAGTTCTTTGATATTGGTGTAACTCTTGTCCTGCAGCAAGTTGCCCTGTGATTAATTGGCTGTGCCAAGTTGTCCTGTGGCAAGTTGTGGCGAATTGGCCATGGCGAATTGTCATAGACCCAACTGGGTGACCTTGGGCCAGTCACTCTCTGTCAGCCCCATGACATTAGGCTTGGATAACAAGCCAGTAGGTCAATTCTTGTCGCAACCAATGGTTCAATATTCAGTTGATTAAAAAAAAAACCTAGAAAGAAGAAATATATAATAGTGTTCCTCCAAAAGACAAATGAATTTCTGGGATACCCACCTATAAAAAATATGTGAATAATATGTAAGAAATAAAACAAATAAAATGGTTACAGTTGGCAGATGGCTTTGGCTCTCCCTTCTTGTCTCATACTGGCTAAATGAGCATGAATGTTCCTACTGGCAATCCTAAGGAGGATCTTTTTCACCTTCCAAGAGCCTGATTTGAACCAGACCCAGGTGATCCTCAGGCTGCTTTAAAAGTTTCAGGATCAGAGAAGCTGCTACCATAATAATCTCAGGTTGCTGGTTCCTGCAGTTGCTTGGCCCAAAACTCATACTTGGGTCTTCGAAGGTGACAAATGTGCATCCAGATATTATGGCACAATTTTCGCGTCTTACAGACATCATGTCACAAGTACCAAAGAGTGAAGTTTACATGATTATTGCATGATACACACTTCCTCATGATGGTTAGGTATGAGAGTCTGTGGGATGAGGAGTTTGGGCTTATGTGAGAAGAGGCAACAGATACAAGAGATGTGGAAAGAAAGGATTTCTAACATATCCTGCCTTTGTTAATGTCCTATCATTCAGACTGGGAATTTATTCTTGACTGTTTTCAAGATTTTGTTTTAACTCTATCCTAGCCCTAAGTATATATTCATATAATCTGTATTATTCTTGCTACTTGGTTTGCCTGCAATGTGGGGCAGACATTAGCTATGGACACCTGACAGCCAATCTATTTGTAACATCTTCTTAGCAGCTGCCAGTAGAGTGGGAGACAGGTCCCCTGCCTTCATTTCTTGCTAACTTTTGGAAGCAATAATAGTATCATTCCTCTCTGCTTTTACTGAGCAAGCTGGCAAGTTCTGACAACCCAAATTTACACAACTTTAGTAAGTCTTGCTAAAATTGTGATTTCTCCAAAGTTGCTCACGTTTAACCATATATGTTTGTTTGTATCCTGCCTTTACTATTTTTTTTTTTTACAAATAATTCAAGGCAATGAGCATATCCTCAAGCCTTCCTTCTCCTATTTTTTCCCTATTACAACCACCCTGTGAGATGAGTTGGGCTGAGAGTGGCTGGCTCAAGATCATCCAGCTGGCTTTCATGGCCAAAGCAGGTCTAGAATTCAAGCCTCCCACTTTATAGACTAGTGCTGTAACCACTAGATCAAATTGGTCTATTAATATATAGTTATTATTATACGTTGTCATGCATACAGCTCCAAAATCCTGAACACAGCCCCCATAGAAGTCATCTTTTTTGTGGCAGAATTATCTTAGAATTCTGATGACGATGATGTCTAATCCAAAGACCCATGCAAAATCAAATAGGTAACTCAAGCATTTGACTGGAAAAAGAAGTGAAAAACAATGTTTTTTTTATTAATATGCCCTCTCTCCACTAATCCTAATGAGACAGAAAGAGCTGCTTCGCTATCAGGAACAACTTTGCTCTTAGAGCAATTATAGGGCCCCGGCTTTGCCTTTTCCCTGAGTACACACCCTGTTACTATCATTATTAAACTATGTTTAATGACCTAACTACCACCATTGCTTAGGGTGGCTTGTTATAACTAAACAAAAGGAAGTGAATGATCCATTTTCTATGATATTTACTTACTTAGTAATGTTTACTCTGGAGATCTCCTCCCCTTCCCCCTTTAATGCAAGGTAGTAAGAAAGACTCATTTACTACATTAGGAGGTGGGAAAGGAAGGAAGTGGTTTTTTTTTAGAAAACAACATACAACTATAACAACAACAAATCCTACACTTTTATTCCAGGAATAAAGAAAAACTGCCACAGAACACTGAAGGCTTCTATGCGGTGGAGGTAGGGGACTGTCATTCTGCTATCCAAAGGATTGAATTTATGGCCACGGTTTCAATTGGTTGCAACCTTTGTTATCTTCTAACTTAGTGTAGAAAAACTGAACTATGACCAATTATCAGAAGGCTTATATTCACAGAAAGCAGACACAAGGGAATGTGACAAATATCCCTAGTGTCACACAACTGATCTATACAGACCCAGATAGACTTTGCAACTGACATCTTAATATAATTAAAAGAAATCTAAATGCTTTGATTTATATAACCACATCTGTAGGGGTTGGGGGAGGCAAGCTAGTGATGAAACATAACATTAGATGTCAGGATACAACTACAAAAGGCCACAATGTGTTTTGTGATGTTGTGAAATGCTTTCTTTGTCATTTTCCCATTGTCATGGTTTCTACCAGCCACCTGTGGATTTTAAATGCTGCATTATGGATTTTTTTCCCTTCCATTCAATTGTGCAGGTTTTTTTCAGCAAAGTTTTTCAAAAGTGGCTTGCCATTGCCTTCTTAGGGCTGATGGAAAGTGACTGGCTTAAGGTCACCCAGCTTTCTTTGTGCAAAGGCAGGAGCAGAACGTATGGTTTCCCAGTTTCTAGCCTGATACCTTAACACTAAAGTAGCTCTCGTGGATATATTCAAATTTTGTTCTTTTGGCAGGATCCAGCTGACCTCAAAAGCAAAGCCAGGCCCCATTAGGTAGTACCTGGAAAAAGAGATCACTGGGAAATTCCAGGCTATAGGTTGCACAACACAACTCACTAATTCAACCATCTCCACCAACAAATGACTTATTGTAATAACTTACAACTGCTAAGATCTCACTCAGGGTAATCACTATTTTTCAGCTTTTCCCAACCACTACAAAGGATGTCATCATATCCTTCTTGATATTAAAACTTTACAAATCTTGAAAAGTTTCACCATGTTGGTGTTGACACCCCCACCCCACCCCCCGCGCGCGCCATCAATCTTTCATCCCATAGCAGGGAGCCAAAAAGTGTAACAGGGAGAGAAATGGTGTATCTAGAGAAGCCTAATTCTGGAGGAAAGTGCTTCGGGAACTTCATTCCTGTTATTGCAATTTTCAGACAATATTCCTCCCTCTAATTCCATCTTAACTAGTATGTTACCAAACAGTTACTGTAAGTATATACTGTGTGAATAACAACAAGCGGTATGGTTTTATTTATACTGAAGTCATGATTATGTTTCATTTATTTTAGTGAGGCTACTTTGAGTAAAGGTAAAACCCATCTTCTATGCTTTAAAAAGCCTGAATACATGACAATGGGTTTGGGTTTTTTTGCCCCTTTTGATTGAGTTCTTTTTAGGGATATACAGTTTAAATTAAAGTTAAAATATTTATTACATGTGCAAGCAACCTGCATTTGCTTGCCACGTTTCAAGAGCTCTGTTTGGTTTGGCCTGCAGTATGCAATCCTTCATTTGTGTTTCCTTAACTGCAGTTATACATCCATTTCAAGAGTGGATTTGTTCCTGTGATTTTGTAAGAACAAAAATTAGTCAGCTTTAACATTAGAGGTGTTAGCAGCTTATGGAAAAATTTCCACAGATTGCTTTGTCAGGCTCTCACGAGATAAACAAAAATGTCCTTTAAAAGCTAAAAAATAAGCAATCAAACTTATGAATACAGATTTTAAAAAGGAGCATAATGCTGAAATTGTAACATTTATTTCTTGCAGCTCACTACATTTCTGCTTTATCAAGTATTTCATCTGCATTTTCTAGTGCTATTCCATCAGATTTTCTCATCTGATCTATAATTACTAGACAAGTACCTACAAATTTTTTCATATTTTTATGGATACAAAGACATGTTTACAAGAAGCATTCCTAAGTATTGTGGAAATGGCACACTTCTTTCCTATCCTCAGCTGAACAGCCATTGCACATTTGAGAAGCATATTCCAAATATGGAAATGTGTACTTAGGTTGTTTCCTCCAGTTGAGTTTGTTTCCTCCTTGAATGCAACTGATTTATATGCATGGATTTGTACATACAGAAAAAAAACAGAAAACAGAATAATAGAGTTGGAAGGGACCTTGGATGCCTTCTAGTCCAACCCCCTGCTTAGGCAGGAAACCCTACACCACTTCAGACAAATGGTTATCCAATATCTTCTTTAAAACTTCCAGTATTGGAGCATTGACAACTTCTGGAGACAAGTTGTTCCACTGATTAATTGTTCTAACTGTCAGGAAATTTCTCCTTAGTTCTAGGTTGCTTCTTTCCTTGATTAGTTTCCACCCATTGCTTCCATGGTTCCCACCCATTCCATGGTTTCCACCCATTACTTCCACCCATACTTGTGTCTCAAGAATGCCAAAGAACATTAGCTTGGAGAAATAGTAATCAAAGTCTGGATCTAGTTTACTTGGGCCTGCAAACCAATCTAATGATAGAGCAGTTTCTGCAAACTTTCCTTAGAGAGTTCCACTTGAAAATTTTAGTCGAGGAAGTGATAGTTCGGCAATTCAAAAAGACAGATCAAATGTTACAAAGACTGTGAGAGCTACCTTGCTATATAGTGTAACTCTGAGAAAGTTTGCGAGTGAAATTTTAAAAAAAAGATGATTATGTGCCACATTCCAAGCCAATTTGTATTGGTTGCAACTTTCTTGCTACTGGTGCTTCTTTGTTTTTATTGAACAGTGTTTTGTCTTCCAAGATGGAAAAATGAGTCACATTAATCAAGAAACTAGGAGACTAGCTCTTAGTTTTGTCTAGTGGTTAAGGCATCAGGCTAGATATCAGGAGAGGTGAGTTCAAATTCCACTTTAGCCATGAAAGCCAGCTGGATAACTTTGAGTCAGTCATTCTCTCTTAACTGAACCCACCTCTTAGAGTTGTTGTTGTGGGGAAAATAGGAAGAGGAAGGTGTGCTGAATATGTCACTGCTGTGAGTTATTTGTAAAAATAATAAAAGTGACATAAATAAATAAATAAATTATGGAAAATAACAATGCACAGAGGAAAGATCTACTATTAAAATAATTAGGCTATCTAGAATATTGGCTAAGATTGGTCCTCAAAGACCAATAAAAGTCTTGGTTTACAGGGCAAACTTATAGTTTCCCTATTAGGTAAATGAACACAGAGTCCAACTATGATTAGCATTTTAAATCACAAAAAATATTTCGTATTTTAGAATAGATGTAGTGGATGGGTTTAATAATTGAATATAAAATGAGGTAAAAAGATATTGATTCTCTTTAATCTGTGACAGCCTTTGTGTCAATTTTGTCACATGCAAATTCCACCTCAGTCATCAAACTTTCCCCCTGAAAAAAATACAGCTGTCCCTGAGACAAAAGAATTTTCTGAATATTTTCTCATCTTTAGGGATACTAACTTGAAAATGCTTGTCCCTTTAAGTCTTGGGAGTGGTGGGATATTGACATTATTTTGAATTATTTAACAGAAATTTCTCATCCTATGTCTATGTTGTAAACCCAGTTTCTAGAGTTAGAAAATGGTTTGTTAAACATATAGTCCTAGATTTCAGTAATTATATTAATTTCTACTTTATTATAAGAAAGAATGACATATCCTGTCTTACCTAATGTTATACTAATAAAAGATAGATCAGCAATAGATATTAGATACTAATTGACCACAATGGCAGAAAATTTGCATATTAGATTTTACATCATTGTTTTACTTCATTATAAAAGTCTGACAGAAGTTTATAAAATTCTTAAAGACTGAACTAATGGGAAAACTATGCAACTGCTTACTACTGTTGCCAGGGGCTCTCCAAAGTGGGGAGATGGAGAGAACAATGTTATTTTTGTACAGAATGCTGGAAGTAGGAATAAAGCACATGCAACCAAAACTATCACAGATGTGTTTAAAAATACATGAAATTCATGGAATGAATTCTTTGAAATTACCATTGTGATATTGATAGTATAAATGGGATGCCAGTGTATTACAAAATACACATGTTCCTCCCACCACCCCATATTTTGGACTGGTTGGATATGTGCTGGCATCACATTGGCTATCACAAATAACAATACGAAGAATTATTTCAACTAATAATAATTAAATGTAGCTATTGAAAGAAACTTAAGAAAACTTAATCCCCTCAGAACGGGTTCGCAATTTGGGTGTCCTCCTAGACTCACAGCTAAGATTAGATCATCATCTGACAGCTGTGGCTAGGGGGACCTTTGCACAGGTTCGCCTTGTGCACCAACTGCGGCCCTATTTGGATCAGGAGGCTCTGCTCACGGTCACTCATGCCCTTATCACCTCACGACTTGACTATTGCAATGCGCTCTACATGGGGCTACCCTTAAAAAGTGTCCGGAGACTACAGCCCAACGACCAGTGAGGTTGCACAGGGTCAGCCTTCTTCAGGTCCCATCAGCCAGACAGTGTCGGCTGGCGGGTCCGCAGGGGAGGGCCTTCTCTGTAGCTGCACCGACTCTATGGAACCAACTTCCCCCCGAGATCCGTACTAGCCCCACCTTACTGGCTTTCCGTAAAGCCGTTAAGACCTGGCTTTTCCGGTAGGCCTGGGGCCAATAACCATGGGATTGGCCCATGAATGTAGGTATAAATGTTTTATTGATATTTTTAAATTGTACTTATTATGTTTTTATCGGTGTTTTTATTCATGTGTTGTGAGCCGCCCAGAGTCCTTTGGGAGTTGGGCGGCATACAAATTTTATTAATAAATAAATAAATTAATAATAAACAGAGGTAAAGTAAGGTCGCAAATTTTTTTTTAATGAAGAAGACAGATTTATTAATGGTTGCCAAGTGGCAAAAAGCATTGATGAGAGACTTATTTCATCTGCTTAAGCCCAATGAGAAGGTGTGCTACAGCATTCATTTTGTAAATATTATCACTGTAATACAGATTGAGAACTAAGAGATTACCAGTTGTTTGTGACTTTTTTACTTATAGAAATGATTCATCAAAAAATATCCAGGTCTGAATATGTGTGTGGGCACTCCCCATTATTCCTGTGATATGACAGTTCAAAATGGAATTCATCTTTTATTTGCTTACATTTTTTCAACATGAAAAGGACAATAAGAGCAGTATCAAAAAGATTTGCTCAAAACAAAAAGGAAAGACAATAAGATCTCGGAAAACCCCAAGAATCCCTTGTTTATTCAATATTGACAATGTTCCAAAACTATTATAAATGGTTTTCTGGGGGGAAATGGGTAAGTTTTATTTACAAATGGAAGAAACTTCAACAGAATGTTTCTCTTCCTCTTCTTTCTTTAGGAGACTTCCCATAGGTGTTTCTCAAAAGTATGCAATATTTTGATGCAATGTAACTGAAACTGTGAAATTGCTAAAGTTTTCCTAATGATTTCTTCTCCTATGAAAGGGGCTTCTAGTTTTCTACTAACTTATAAAAGTATTTTAGATTTTCTTTTTATGATATGCAAACTTATTTTATTGTTACAATAAGGCCCTACTTATCTTCCTGTTTTTTTCCCATTTTGTTAACAAAATTACAAATTATTTTGTTGAATTCATCACAAATTCATTTATTCTACCCATCCTAAAACCCATCCTTTCTACTTTGGAAATGTAAGAAGTTATTCCATATTAACTTTTAATTTAAATGTGGGAATTTTGGAAAGTTATAGACAATTAATTATGGGATAATGCAATTTCCATCATCATAGAATTAGAATACAGGCAAGAATCACTGTCTCTCTGTCTCTCTGTCTCTGTGTCTCACACACATATCAACACCTTTTCCCTTGGGGTGATAAAATTAAAACAAATATTTTAAAACTCACATTTTATTTTCATTCAGTGACAGTTAGATTTGATTAATTGATTCCACTGGCATTGAAAGACAATATAGTTTTTACAATTAAGAAAATTCCACTTTGCATTACTTTCCTTCATTCTCAAATTTTAACTTTGCAGTTTTGAGCCTGAATGCCAAGGAGATAGTGGGAAACAGGAGATGAACAGAATAGTTATTACAAAAATAAGCCCATTTTGAAATCAGAACATTATCATCTTGTACAGCATTAAGTTATCAATCTTGGTGGGAGTTTTTTAAGAAAAAAAAGAAAAAAGTAGCAATATTTTCCACAGTTGTAATTATAAAACAAACAAAAAGACCCGCTAATGATTCCTAATCATGCCAAAAATCATGCTTTTTGAGGTAGTAGCACAGCTGCCTTGAAATTTTGCAGGAAGCAATAAATACAAAGATTTTAATATAAGACCAGAATTTCTTCATTAATTAGACAAAAATTATAATGAAAAAGAGAAGCAGGTTTTTTTTTCAAATGCACCCACACAAAAATATTGAAACCAAGGCCTCCATTTAGGTCATGCTGATCTGAGTCCCTTTAGTTCTCATCAATTTTACTCTTCACTGAAGATGGTATACCTTTGATGTGAACTAATTACATTCAAAACATTTTGTCAAACAGCTTAATGTGGATGCCAAATAAGCTCTATCTGTCTAAACAGGGCTTTAGAAAACTTATCACTTTCACTGTTAACTAAGAGCTATGTTCCACTTCAAACAGACGGTTATTCTGAACCCAAAGGCAATCTGCATTTAAAAACAGCTAGTGGCAAGTAAGGGGTAAAAATGAACTACCAATTTCTCTTTTAGTTTTAGTATTTGCGTCACAATCTATAGAGAGGCATTGTTCTTTATTATCTACATGCATGTAATATATAAAATAAAGCATACAATGCCCAAAGCACAGATGTTTTTGTTTTTTTTTAATCTGATAAAACCTACATGATAAGAGAAAGTGTTTCAGGACAAGCATACTTCTCTGATATCTGCAGCATTATTTTAAGATTCTATCTAAAGAATCTTGTTTATTAAAAATGCATTAAAAAGGATTATTGTAAAACAAAGAACAACAATAAGAGAAGACCACATAGAGTGTATTGGAACTTTGCTGCTGAAGCTTAGAAAATGCTGGTGTTTAGCCCTGTGAGCAAAAATTATACTTATTTAAAGATTTCATGGAAAAATAATTTTCCTTTTTCTTTCTTTTAATGGAAGATTGTATAGGTGCTTAAAATGGCAGACTTATTTGCAAGAAAAAAAGCTAGGTGTTTTTTAAACTGTATTTTTGGAGTAAACTTATACTTTACAAATCCTTCAAGACTGCTTTTGCAATGAAAACTAATATATAAATTATAAAATAAATTATTATAAATCATAATGGCCCAGTTAGTCAAGACAAGTTGTAAAAAAATGTGGCATTGAATAAAAGCACTGATAATTGAAAGGTATTGATAAAGTGATGTACAACTCACTTTTATCATTCCAGCACTGGAACAACATTTGAACAAGAACAGGAAGCCTTTAACTTCTCCCTTTTCATTTTCCATTCTGTTCTTCAGAAATGATACTTCTAGAGCAAAGAACCTTAGTATTCAGTCCATTTAACAACTATAATAAAATGTTCTGAAAAATTAAACAATTCTATTGCTTAATAGTGGGATAAACATCATATGTATAACCAGGGGTGGGCTCCACTTACCTTCCCCACTGGTTCGCATCGCGACGTTTTGCGCGCGCGTGTTCCCTCGTGCAATTTTGCTTCCGCACATGCTGAGTAGCTGCAATCATCGCGAAACACAGATGAGGAGCTGATCAGCTGTGCTTCGGGAGAAGGAATAAAGGTCAGTATAAACCCAGGGGTGGGCGGGAGGGCCCTTTTTCAAGCAGCAGAACAGGAAAAACCTTCCAAACAGTAAAAAACTCACAAAAAATTCACAAAAAAAGATGGCGGTGCCCACGGACCAGCACCGACCGAACCGGATCCGTGACATCACCAGTGGGTCGCTAACGGTTCGGGTGATCCAGTCCGAACCAGGAGGAACCCACCCCTGTATATAACCCTGCATAATCAAACTATCCAATGCTAACAATAATACAGCAAAAGCACTGCAACCACAGTTCCCATTCTAAACCTTCCCCAATAGTTTCATTGATCATCTACAGAATTTCATAGAGTTGAATACCTCTATCATTCTAAGTCAAACCATTAATTCAAAACTCATGGCTGTGGAAGCAACATACTGTTTTTCCCATATCATTAGCCATGTGTGCTAGCCTCCACTTTTAATTTTTCAAATGCTAAAAGACTGGTTTAAGAACTGTGTTGTTTTTAATATCTTTACATTCTTGAGATTTTACATTATTAGCATATCATAGAGATAGTTTTCTTAAATTTTGTTCAAAAGTCCTAATTTATTCTGAAGTGATATGAAATAGTAAATTGTATCTTGGAATAGTATACGATTAACTCATCTGTCAGAAAGACATGTTTCGATCAGGAGAACAGTTAGAAGCTAGTGTCAAAATGTGCTACAGAGAATTGAGCACTTTCCAGACCATGTTTGGAAGTCTTAACTTTAAGGGAAGAAAAATATCATTTTGAATGGTGTGTAAATGACGTTTATGTGTCTATTGATAAATGATTTGTCTAAATGCCAATTTCTTTCAGAAATTCCCTAGATTTTTGGATTTTTGGATTTAGCTTGGTCTAGGATGCTCAGAGTTTCTCAATTGAAACATGGTTGATTTTGTCCATGTGATATTTAAGAATTTTTCACTTTGTCTTCTGACTGCTAGTTAGTGTTGTGCTCTGCTAGTCTTTTTGCCTGTCTGTTCCACGTAGTGGCTATTACAATCCTTACACTGTATGTTATAGATGACTGCTGTCCCTCCCCCTCAACACACACACACACCTGGGGCTACTTTGGGCTTCCTTAAAATGTTTTGGAAGACTTCACTTGGTTTGTATGCTAGAGTAATACCATGTGGTTTTAATAGTCTATTGGTTGTTTCTGAGATGTTTTTGATGCATTGAAATGTTACCTTTGTGTTGGTTGTGCTGTAGTGGTTTGAATGGTGAAGCACTTTTTGAGAAAATTGTGTGGGTGTCTGTTTTGTTTGAAGGTGATATATAGGTAGTCTCTTGCCTTTTTCTAGTATTCTGAGTTTCTGCAGTACATTTATACTAATCTGAATAATGTTCTTACTCAGCTCCTCTTATGAGAGATTGAGTTGTTACTTTGATAATGGACTACTTGGTTAGTGTAGGATGTTTTTTGATAGTCTATCAAAAAACTATCAAACTTGGCAATCAGACAAATCAGCTTGGCATTCAGATAAATCAGCCATTATTAGAACATAGAGATAAACCACACCTTTCAAAAGAAATAATAAAAAAGCTAAGAAGAAAGCGAAAAAACCAGAGCACATCCTCTCCAACAGCCTAATCCCAGAATAACAGGGATTAATGCCAGACAAATAATCAAGTGGAAAACAACAGTCTAATCAAGGAACTACCAAGGAGGAACTTCCATCATCAACACAGTAGGACAAGCTACTGCATATAAATAGGGGGGGCGAAACCCACATGCAGTAGCACTGATGATATTACCTAGTCAGGTAATGAAATGTCTGCAAGCAACAACCAAGCTCAGAGAGCACCAAGGACTCGATAAATATATCATGTTCATATATTTATTTAGGTGAAACATATCATATACAAATTTCTTTATGTCCTGGACAGATGTGTGAATCTGATATGAATGTTCATATGAATTCATCATATTGACCCATTTCAATATGAACATCTGAACTGATTCGGAAGGTCTGTCTATTCAACATTCAAATAATTTCAGGGGAAATTTCCCAATCTGATCTATTTTGGAATGATTCAGATCATAAACATTTATATGATCAGAATGTATCTGAATCAATCTGAATTGATTCAAATTATCAAATATTTGCACACAAGTAACACTTTGTTTCACTATGTGCTTAGAAATACAATAGAAATTAATCCAATGCATTTAGAGAGAGGACACTACTTTTTCCAAATGAACTCTCTTTGTAGACGATCAAGAGATCTGAAGTAAACATTGATAATGAAAGGGCAAGCAAATGGCTTGGTACGATTTGATATGCATGTGAATACTTGAGAAAAAATTATATTCTGCTTCTCATGCACCTCTTAAAAGAGAGCTTTAGAACCCTTACAGTAAAAATGCAGTGGCGGTTAGGGTTTTATCTTAGAATAAAAAAGGAATGTATACATATGTATAACATATCTGTAGAAGCTATCTATTCAGACTGCAAAATTCAGATTAAAGGTCAAGGACTGGGTGAGTGAAAGCAGAGAATAGAAGCTAAACCATATTAATCCACAGGCTGAAAATTATAATACCTAGTTCTAGTTAGTAGTTATCAAGGTTATACATCAACACTGCATACACTGGAAATCCTCTTGGATTTTTACCATTGTAATTTGCCAACCAATAGCTGTCCTCACAAACCAAGAGAGTTTAAGAATGCATTACTTAAAAATTGCTAAAAAGTATGTTTTTAGAATAGTTCTTTTTATCTTAAGAGTGGACCACTATAAAGAGTTATATTTTATTCCTCTCACATTCTATAGGATGTAGTGGGTACATCTTTCTTCATTTGCCAAAGCCTACTGATCCTTTCTTAACCAGAGGATCCTTTAATCCTTCAGTTTTAACACACTCAGCTATAATCCAGTAAGAAACCAGGGCATAATGCATGTCTTTAAGAATTTCCAACACAGCGGGTCACTTTAATGTCAATTTAGCTTACTACCTGAATGCTACAAACTAATATACTCCATTACCTATTTCCATATAATTTTCACATCAGACATTATGAGATTCATTTTCCCCTTCTAAAGTAGCTAATTGCATGACTGGCAGCTGAGTTTCCTTAGGTTTTGAGCACAATCAAAATTATCAATAAAGCAGAGTCAAACTCACCAAAACACTTGCATTTTTTTTAATTTACACCTTTCATTTACTTCAACATAAAAATCCAGAAAGATATAAATGCTGCTTAGTCAAGAATGAGTTTCTTTTTTAGATTGTAATCTTTATTCACATTTTAAAAAAAAACATGAAGAATTAGAACAATGCCATTGAGAGCCATAAAAAAACTTTTAAGACAAATAGCAGTGTCTATTATTTTGATCATTCTTTCTTTTTCAATACAGAAATCCCCTTGTCTTACAAATTTAACTAGAAAAGGTGAAATAGGTGGTGGGAAAATCTGTACTTCATATGCCTTTGAGTGATCTTCACTAATGATCAAGTAAAAGTTGATTTTAGCACAAAGATGAGGCTAGCAGAATGCAGCTCATAGGGGACTAGCTCAGTCTATGGGAAAAATTCTTCTCAGCAAAGTAACAGACAAGCTTTTATATTACTATATTTATGCAATAAATTGAATTTTTTTTTTTACTTACAAGATGCTCACTGGACTACTAAGCTACATCAGATATTTATTTATATTTAAGGCAAGCTGCCATTAGCCAGAGGCATATTTTTAAAATATGATTTTTAATTTTACTTCTAGTATTTTCTATACAATACTGTAGGGTGGTGGGTTGTTTTTTTTTAAAGATGAACAAAGACTTTCTTCCAATAAAAAATACAAGATTATTCTTGATAGAATCATACTCAATGATTATATATGCATTTCATTCTTAAATGGTGATGTTTTAAAATAAAGCTGACCCTATAAATATCACACTTGACTATCTTTCTACTTCTCTAATAGTGTCCTTAAATAAAATGACTGCAAATATGTATAACTACATTAATATTGTTATGATAAAAAGCACTGTAAAATGCAAAGTAGCTAATACAGATGACCTTCCTACTACAAAGTTTATGTATGATTTTATAGTTAATTGTAATCAAATCTAGTTCAGTAATTTCATTGTCTGACTTATAAAGAGAAAATGCAATTTTAATGGGTTTTTATTTCCAAATGTGTTCTATTTCCCCAGTAGAACTGAAGAGAATAAAAGATTAGCAAATAAAAACAGTAATTCAAGATGCCACTCTTACCTTTTCGCAATTATTTCATCTCTTTCTACCTATTTTTTAGCTGATTTAATTTTCAATGTTGCATTTTATCTTATACTTTTCATATTACTGTCATTATTTGTGTAACAGTAATGAAGGAGTCAATGTAACTATCTTGATTAAGACAATTCCATACAAACATCCTATTAAAACTTTTGGGTAAATAATCACTGGTTGATGTAACTGGCTATTTAAATTTGTTGACCATTCATCAGGAAATGTTTATAATAGCCAAAGAATGTAATTATATAATCCTATCTTGTTTTATCTGTAAATAATATTGATGCAGTTTCTAATCTCTCAACTTCTTAAGTGTTAAGGGAGTAGTCCAAAAGTCTAGTATGTACTCGACATCACATGAAAACAATTTACTATATTTTGCTGGATCTTCATGCATTTGTTAATCACATTATCTAGTATATAGGGTTATAGTTAATGGCAGAGGAATATAATTCCAGTCATGCAACAGAATATACTTTGTTTTCTTTCCATATATATACTCTTGCATACATTATGTTCTTAAGTCTTCCAAGCTACTTGGAGACAAGTGGAAAGGAAAGACTCCATGCCACTGTTGCAGGTAATTGAGTATACCAATATCTCTGGATATAATGTAACCTATAGACTGTGATGTTAAAAGGTCATTATAGGTTACAGTTGATATGTGATACTATTGAAAACTTTAAAAACAAAAAGAAACCAGAAGAAATTTTATTCACATTTCAAAAAGTAAATAGTTAAAAAGGGTACAAGAAAACAAAATGCATTCGAAGTGTTCGTGGGGGTGCGGCTGACAGGAACTGAGGCAGACACTCGGGTTCAGCAACAGGAACGTTTATTCAGCACCATAGGAACGAACAGCAAGCAAGCGGCTTTGACAGCTCCTTTTATACAGGAGCTGTCAAACTCTAAGCCAATCCCCAGTCGTCCTTTTCCCGCTCGGCTGCTGCTCGCGCCTTAGCCAATCAGGAGCAAGCAGCAGCTGGCGCGGTCGTTAAAGCGAGGACTTAACAGCATTCATGATCCCTAATATTAAATATGTCTTATAATATGAAAACCTTCCTCATGAAATGCAGTAATGTTAACCACTACTGTTTCTGCATAAATATCTATGTGTTAGAAAAAGTACTTTTAAATGTTCGTACTAATCAAAATCATGTCTAAAAATGACCTACATTAAGGGAAACCACTTGGGCACTTTCTCTCTCTTGCAATTAATTAAATTTAATTTAAGACCAAAAGAACAAGAAACATAGTGAAACCGATATATTTGTCAATCTCTAGATTACCTATCCATCCACATGAATAATAGCATTCCAGCGGTGGGTTGCTCCAGGTTTGGACCGGTTCTTAGAACCGGTAGCGGCGGCGGGAGGCTCTGCCCACCCGCCCGGGACACTTCTGCGCAGAAGCGTCGCGCACGCGAACGGGTATTAAAGGATTTTAGAACCCACTACTGTAGCATTCACATGTTCCAAAATCCCACTGTTATTGAATTTTAATTTTGATATATCTGTTGATCTACCACTAATACATCATTCAAGAGCATCCTCAGCCTTAAGCACAGTAATAAAGATTGCAGAGTTACAAATAAGATATAGTTCAAAATAGTGGCTGAAGCCTGCAAGCTAATAATTAAAAAAAAATATTTCCACAAATGTTTGTAAGCTGAAATGGGATGAACTTTTCAACATGATAAAATATCACTTTACTGTGCATGGGGCTGCCTTTGAATTCAGAAAGTACAAAATGGTAATCATTTGATAATCATTTCAGTTTGTAATCCAGGTTACTAGTAGGTGGGATCTGTTAGGTTGTTATTACATGTACTCTTTGGATGCTACACTGAGTGCTAATAAGCTTTTCACCCTCACCTCCCTACATGGTTTGATTCCAATAGACGGTAATGATTCTTTTCTTCTGATGGAATACGTCCAGTCTGTGTGTCTGTGTGTGTGGAGGGGAATTAGGACCAGGGGTGAGTTCTAACTTACCTCGCCACCGGTTTGCTTCCTCCTGTGCCACGGTGGCTGCGCCGCGTGGGCGCACGCACGCTTTGCCCGTGCGCATGCGCAGTGCCAAAAATTCAAAAAAAAATTCCAAAAAAAAGCCAAAAACAAGATGGCGGCGCATGCGCAGTGCCGGCAACTTGGCTTCTGTGCATGCACAGAAGAAAAAAAATTCCAAAAAAAATTCCAAAAAAAAAAAAAATCCCCCCCCAAAAAAATTCCAAAAAAAGAGATGGCGGCGTCCATGGACTGGCACCGATCGAACTGGCTCCGTGATGTCACCAGCGGGTTGCTACCGGTTCAGGCAAACCAGTCCAAACCGGGAGGAACCCACCTCTGATTAGGACCCATGCCTTTGTGAACCCCAAGAAGCATGGTCCCAGAAGCAGTCTTTCTCTGTGGTGTTTTGGAGTTCCACTTCACATTCTCCTATTAGCTTTTCACAAGTTAATTAAAACAGTGTTAAGTGGATGTTTAGGGTTTGGATGGCTAGCCGAGTATATGAACTACCATTATATATTATACAATTTTTGTTACTATGGTTCTTGATCTTTACTATTGCAGTGCTCAAACCACCTGGAGTTGCCTAGCAAGGAGGTACAAGAGTGCTTTAATCCTGTGAAGAAATCTGAGGACCAGATAGAAAAATTATTTAAGTACTGCTCCTTAAAGTTCCCATATTCTTCTGCAATTAATCAAAAGTAAACTGACTGAAATAATAAGTCTTTTTCTAAGTTGCCACTACTTTTGTTTTCCTCTGCTCCTTCTTCATCAATCCTAACACTAATCTACACATAGCTAAAATATCTATGATAAAAACCTGCCGGTTTATGAGTAAGTAAAGAGTCTTTCATATTAATTCATAGTCCATAAAACCAAAAAAATGGGAACCTAGGTCAATGTCTTATCTGGTCTAGGGTCACTATGATGTTGTGCAATTTCCAAGCAAACACAATTTATGGCCTTGCATAACATCAGTATTGATAACGCAGCATATGTGTTAAGGCATCAGCAGCCTTCAATTCCATTTTGCTGACTTTTTGAAGACTGGGATGATAACATTTGTAAACTTGCCATTGTTCATTGAATGTGTCAGTTGTTAACATCATCATCACTGCCACCATCATACCATCGTCGACGTCATCATCATTATCATCATCATCATCATCTCAACTCCTATCCCATCACTTTCATATATTTTTTTGTAATTGATATTTGTGCTGTTCTATGAGATGATCAAACACTCTGTACAGGACATTCTTCTGGTTTAATTCTCTCAATCTGCTATCTACCATCTGTATACTTGTCCACATTCTTTTTGCTCCTCTCCCTTCATATATTGAAATGGCTTGCTACACACAATGATGTAAAGTAACAATTTTGTCTCATTAGTACACATTTTTGAGGACAAAATGTCAGGGTGAGGTTTCTACTCCTTCATAATGTATTCCCAGCAAGAAATAAAATTATTGTGGCATGGTATTTTTGTTTTTAAAAAAGATAATAGAAGGGCAGCAATACTCTTCATCATTATAGTCATCATCATTACCACCATCTCCACACAGTTTTTCAGTCTCTTGCTTCAACTTCCTCTTCAGAAAAGCAGCACAGAACTCAACCTACATTTTTCTGCTTCTTTTTTCTACTTGTGGAAATAAAAGTACAAGAATGTTTGAGCTGCCCTTCTGATTTCCGCAAAGTGGAATGAGGATCTGATTCTTTCACTTTTCCACTTGAGCATTCCATAAAATATATGTTGGCAACCTTTATATGGCTGAAGGCTACACTTAACATTTTTGAGATGCTCCAAAACCTTATTAGTTGAGCTAATGATGGAACTGCAAAATGTGTAGAATCCCACTTCACAAAGGGAATATGTTGAGATGTTCACTTTTTTGTAGAATACAGGCATGGATATTACTTCTATTTTAGAATATACAAAACACCTTTCGTGTATTTTCTACCAAAACTACATGAAGGAAGAAAATACGCTATCAATTTTTGATCATCATAATCAGAGATGATTTCAAAGCCACAAAAAAGTTATGTGGCCCTGCATGTGGTCTGGAGCTACTGATGCTTATCTAACCATAAAAGGTCACGTTTACAAGACACTTTCATTTTTTGAGAACTCACATTCCCCTAACTATATAAATAACCAATGCACGCAGAATTATTTACTCATTTTATTTATTTAAAACATTTATCTAGCTGCCCATCTTATATCTAACTCTAGGTGGATTCTAATTGTCACTGGTGGGTCCTAATAATCATAATAGATTTTCCACTCCTCCCAAATATACTGATTCTAATTTCATAATGAAACTGACATAAATCATACGGTGCCTGCTAATGTTGAATGGTCACCAATGTAATATTCCTTATAGTGCTAGTTAAAACTTTACCACCCCTAAATAAAGTTTTTCCTTTATCAGTTAAGGCTTAGTAAAGTATATTGTTAGTTTTCACAGAAAAACAGGAAAATAATAATGCACTTTTTAATTAAAAGTTTGAATTAATATTATTGCTTAGTCAATTTTGGCACTATTTAACTAGCTGTACTAGTGGAAAGTCCTAATTCTTAATGCCATCATTTCTATGTGGCATGCTTCTAAGCCTGATCAACATAAAATCCTTATCATTTTTCAGATGATTAACCTATAGAATTCAGGGCTTCATAATGGCAGAAATTCTTCGGAGAGGTGACTAAAGCCCCCTCCTCTCATATTTGTGAATATGTATGTTGATCACTTTGTCCTTGTCTGCTTGCTCTGTCTAGACACTAAGCATTAGACAAACTATACACATTATCTGACTGAACAGCTTTCAACTGCAAGAAAAATATAGCTGTTAACTTCATATGACCTGTGCAATAAACTAAATTCACTGCATAGATCTCTCAGCTCATACTCTTCCAAATACACTTTAAACTAATTCAAATTCATATAAAAGACCACACTTCTTAAAGTTTGTGCAATACTATTCAGCTCCATTAGCTAATGCGTTGCTTAACAGGCATTTTAGCTAGGAATTCCTAGCCTCAAAAAGCTTGATCAAATCTAAAAATGAAGCTTGTAAAATCAATCAGTGTATGTGCTAGCTTTTAGCTAGAGTTTGGATTAGATAGAGCTGTTTGCATACTTTACTAATGAGATCAGATATTGAGGAAGTTCCATCTATTAGAATCTAATCAGGCAAATTTTAATCAATATAGGATTAAATCTCAATGATCAATAAACATTCATCCAAAGGCCAGGGATGTAATTTAGAATACTCTAAACGAGGGGGTGTCAAACACAAGGCCCGCAGGCTGGATCTGGCCTGTGATGTGGTCTGATCCAGCCAGCGGGGCCGTCCTAGAAAATGTAAGGGGCCGGCCTGCATTGCTTTGGCCTGGTCTACCTGCGTCGCGTTGGCCCGGTCTACCCAATGCGAACAGGAAACATCAGGCCAGTGTGGCTTTGGCCCGGTCTACCCAATGCAAAGAGGAAACATGAAGCCAGCATGGCTTCAGCCCAGTCTACCCAATGCGAAGAGGAAACATCGGGCCAGCGTGGCTTCGGCCCGGTCTACCCAGTGCAAAGATGAAACATGCCAGCAGTTTGGGGAGTGGCATCAAGATGGCCACACCCACCCAATCGGCCACGCCCAGTGAGTGGCGTTAAGATGGCCACCCCCACCCAGTTGTACGAGTTGCAATGACAATAATTTATAGCTTCAAATTTCTAGGTTCTATCATATCTCAAGACCTAAAATGGTCACCTAACATCAAAAAAGCACAACAAAGAATGTTCTTTCTGCGCCAACTCAGGAAGCTCAAACTGCCCAAGGAGCTGCTGATACAGTTCTACAGAGGAATTATTGAGTCTGTCATCTGCACCTCTATAACTGTCTGGTTTGGTTCTGCAACCCAACAAGACAGACACAGACTTCAGAGGATAATCAGAACTTCAGAAAAAACAATTACTGCCAACCTGCCTTCCATTGAGGACCTGTATAATGTACGCGTCAAAAAAAGGGCCGTGAAAATATTTACTGACCCCTCGCATCCTGGACATAAATTGTTTCAACTGCTACCCTCAAAACGAAGCTATAGAGCACTGCACACCAGAACAACTAGACACAAGAACAGTTTTTTCCCGAATGCCATCACTCTGCTAAACAAATAATTCCCTCACCACTGTCAAACTATTCACTAAGGCTTCATAACTATTACTATTAGTCTTCTCATCGTTCCTATCACCCATCTCCTCCCACTTATGACTGTATGACTGTAACTTGTTGCTTGTATCCTTATGATTTATATTAATGTTGATTGTTTCCTGATTGCTTATTTGTACCCTATGACAATCATTAAGTGTTGTACCTTATGATTCTTGACGAATGTATCTTGTCTTTTTATGTACACTAAGAGCATATGCACCAAAGACAAATTCCTTGTGTGTCCAATCACACTTGGCCAATAAAGAATTCTATTCTATCTATTCTATTCTATAAAGTAAAGTAAAGTTGGCCACACCCACCCAGTCGGCCATGCCCCCCCCCCGATCCCCCTGAGATCAACCACAGCCCTGATGCGGCCCTCAGTCAAATTGAGTTTGACACCCCCATTCTAAATTATAAATATTAAAGTTCATGTTAGAAAAATGGCATACAATATATTTAAGTATTAATTTATACATATAACATCTTCCTTTTTACCAAAATGGTTATCTCTGCACAGTATTTCTGTATTTTTATATTTTCCTTCTACATGTTGTCCTGCCCTTCCTACAAATGTAGTGTCTTATTTCATATAAGTATGAACCCAATGAAAGAATTGTCACATTTGGATGTACAGCTATCCTGCATTACAAGGAACAAAATGAGGTAATGAGCAAAAGTGCCAATTTCATCATAAAAACAGGTAAAACTAACCTGGAAAATTGGCTACCTGTGGCCAGATGTGAGGATTTTACTTATTTCCTAAGAAATCAGGCTATTATGTCAACAACAAACAGATAAGCCAAAGTTAAGATCATAATAAACAATTATTTTTCCATTAGTTTTAACTGCTGGCTTCCTTAAAGAGGACGTTTTAATCAAATATGCTTACATGCTTCATATTTATAGGAAAACAGGAGAAGCTAGGCAGCCTTATGTGTAATGATGAGTAACCAAATCTGGTATGCTAAAAAGAAAAATGATGGAGTTTAGAGACTCCATTTAACAGAGACTGGACCTCAGTCTCTGTTAAATGCATATTAAAATCCATATCAAAAATGGCTATCTAGTCACTAATTATCATATTTGCCAAAGTCCAAACCATGAGGAAGAATATTTAATTTTGAAGAGATTTTAATTTAAGGAAAGTATAATAATATAAAATAATAATAACAATTATGCTCATATAAATCAACGAAGGGACAGAAGGAGCCACATTTTTCTCTTCTTTTCCTTTCTTTAAGCAGATCATTGTTGTATGACTACTGGCTTGCCCTCTGGTATTAGGATGCTACTTCTGAATGTCATGACAGTTTATCACAATACAGTCATTATTTATAATTTAATAATGAGAAGAAATGGCAACTTGACTTACCCATGTATAGTGCACAGCAGCATTGAATAAAAAGCACTGTATTAGTTAAATATTCTTATTTTTATTTTATTTTATTCTTTCTTCTTCACTAGAAAAGCCTGAAGAAATACGTCCTCCTCTTGAACATTTAAAAAAAAAAACTAATTAAGATCAGCTATGAAAGTCACCAAGAGCTGAGCTGAGGTTCCTGAGATGGAACCAGCAATTCCAAAGCTCCTATGGAGATATATCTAGCCATCCAAGGCCACCAAGCACCTACCAAATATCTATTAATTTGGATGGGCAGAAGCAATAAGCATACACATTAATACACACACACACACACACACACACACACACACACACACACACACAGATACACCTCTAAGTTCTTTTTATTGCACTGAGCAATCAAGTGTTGTGTGAAAGGCTTCGTTCTTGTCTCTAGCAAAGTTAGCCGAGTCATGTCTTGAATTCATCTGCCAAATTAAGCTGAGAAGTTGAACTAAAGTTTAAATGTCTGGAAACTATGCTTTGCTGCACTTTCCAAGTTTAAAGACTGACTTTAACAGACATGCCTTCTTTGTCTATATGAAGGAATGTTTTGCTATTTTTGATTGAGCTGTATTAGGTAAATAATTGCTACCAAGTTCAATTAAGATGCTGGTGCTTACCTCTTACACTCATAAACGATTGGAAAAATTAAGTATTAAATGATTGCCAAATCTAAAAGAAACAATCCTTCATTTTTCTAAAAGGGGATATCCCCAAGCCTTAAAAACAAATGCATACCATGCCAGAATTGAAAAGACAACAACAGAGAGCAAACACTGCCTCTTCAAAGAAGCCGAAGAAACAGTGGTCCAACTAATTTCTGCAAGAAGGTTGCAGAGATTGATGACCAAGAATAGCATGACAATGTAGCAACAATGGTACACTGGGATATCTGCAAGAAATGCCATTTACCTACAAGCAAGAACTGGCAGGACAAAGTAATTGAAAATTAAGAAGCTAAATGGTCTGGGACTTCAACATTCATAGACAATAAGAACAACCCAGACTTAACAACTGTAGATAAGAAAGACAGAAAAGTCTGGATAGTGGACACTGGAGCACCTACAGACAGCAGAAGAGAAGAGAAAGAACTGGAGAAAATCACAAAATACAAAAACATACCAACAGAAGTAGAATGACTGTGGCAAAACAATGCAGAGATAAAACCAATAGTAATAGGCACCTTAGGTGCAATCCCAAAACAACTGGAACACCACAGGAACATCATTGTGACTGACAGAATCACCATTAGCTTTACTTGGAACAACTTACCTCCTGTAACAATACTTTTAACATCACGAAACATCTGCCTATTCCAGATAAAAATGCCAAATCCAGTCTAAACATCTGGCTGACTGTGTGACCAATCATAATAAAGGTAATAGAAAAGAACTGCCTGTATTCATAGACACTACCTTAATAATTCTCACATCCTCGGTTAGGATCTGAATTATTAAGTTTCCACCAGTCTTAGACCATGAATCTAATTGTAGATTACCCAGATAATAATCTGTCAATTACAAAAGGTCACACTGCATGGATCCACACATATGGTATTCTGATAATTATAATATCCTCGATTCTTGGGGAGAACTCAATGTGTATGAAGGCCAACACTAGCTAAAAAACTGGGAGGTATGATTTCATATTGCTGTGTATATAAAAATGCCAAATACAGTCTGAATATCTGGCTGACTGTGCGATAAAACATAACAATAATGGATAGTTCCATTAATATTGGGAGTCAGTATTGATCGCTTTCGGTAACCGGTTTTAAACCTAACAAGATCTGATTTTCTTGATGCAAAAATCAGCTCAGACCCTGTTTTCTTCCACATCTTTCTTTTTAGAATGTTCTAGCTGCTCCTCAAGCAGAACTGAGAAAGACCAGGAATAGCAATGTTTCGGTGTCACCCACCCATTACAACATAGTCACCATTTTATATGTTAGGACAGTGGTGGCTAAACGTTTTGGCACCGAGTGCCAAAACGGGAGTGCACACAAACATTTTCGGCACCGAGTGCCGAAGCACGGGCGTGCGCACAAAGCACGGGCTCCAGGAACCGGAAAAGCAGATGATTTTGCTCTTCTAGTTTCTGGCGCGCATGCACACATGAAGACCAGCTGTCCAGCGTGCATGCGCCAGCTCCGCTTGGCCTTTTGAGGGTCCTTGCACCTCCCTACCAGCCCCCGCTGGTCCCCGTTGGGGTGGCGGGACATCCCCACCAATGACCCAGTTCCGCAGCCCCGGGGTGGCCGGCCATCCAGCCAGCAAACACTGCCCCATGCGCCCGACAGGGAGAGGAATGTCACCTCCCTCCGCTGGAAAGCCGGAGCCCCTTCCCGGTTGCTTCCCGGCTGGTGCGCCTCTTACCCCTCGGTGGCATTTCCATACTGTACTCTCCTCCAGCCCTCCTGGGGTAGCGCGGCTCCTCCTCCTTTTCCTCCAGCATCCCGGCTGGAAGCCACAGCGTGATAACTGCCGCCCCCCCTCGCAACAGCAGGAGCAGTGGGCGGGGTGGGCGGCCGCCCAGCCAGCAAACGCTGCCCCTTGCACCTGACAGGGAGAGGAATGTCGCCTCTCTCTGCTGGAAAGCCGGAGCCCCTTCCTGGCCTTGGAGGTAAGGGGCATTGGCGTTCCCAGGGCTCGGGTTGGGAAGCCAGCAGGCGGGAGAGTTTCGCCCCAACTCTGGCCGGAATGAAGCACCCCCCCAGCCTGCCACCGCAAACAAGCCGGTGCAGCTCCCCCCCTTCCCGGTCATTTCCCGGTCATTTCCCGGTCATTTCCCGGTCATTTCCTGGCTGGTGCGCCTCTTATCCCTCGGTGGCATCTCCATGATGCGCTCTCCTCCAGCCCTCCTGGAGCAGCACAGCTCCTCCTCCTTTTCCTCCAGCATCCCGGCTGGAAGTGGCAGCGCGATAACTGCCGCCGCCCCATCGCAGCGGCAGGAGCAGCGGGTGGTGTGGCCAGCCACCCAGCCAGCAAACCCTGCCCCACTGCCCTGTGCGCCCGAGCTGGCCAGGCGCTTCGAACCGTGGGCATGCGTTGGTGCCGTGGGCTGGAGGGCTGGGGCCGCACAAGAAGCCCACTCGGTCAGGGAGGGAGGGAAGCGCCGGCCCGCCCGGCCAGGCTGGTAGCTCTGCTCCCCTTGTGGGTTCCGGCGCGTGCATGCACACTTGCCAGCTGGTCTTCGCGTATGCGGGAGTGCCAGAAACCGAAAGACCAGTCGCCCGACGTGCATGCGCGTGCTGCGAAGATGATCTTGCGTGCACATGCACACCGAGTGGCTGCTCTTTCGGTTTCTTGCGCTCCCGTTCGCCTGAAGACCAGCTGGCTGGCACGCCAGAACCCGGAAGAGCAATGGGTGATGGCTCCGCGTGCCTAAAGCACCCAGGGAACCCAGATTGTTGGAGGCAATATGCTGACTCTGTAAACCGCTTAGAGAGGCCTGTAAAGCGGTATATAAGTCTAAGTGCTATTGCTAAAGAATATAATGGGCAAAGGGACTTTAATCCACTAATAACAAAGCCATTTGCTAGTTCTCCAGGTCCCTGGGGTCTTGAGGAGTCTTCAGAAAGTCAGGAGTGATGGTGTCAGATTAATCTTTAGGGGAGGCTGCAACCACCACAGCCAAGAAGGCCCACGATCTAGAGCCCACTAAATGTAGCTCCCCTAATGACAGAATCAACAGCATGCCTTCTGTACTAAATCTGGTGGGACTGGAAGATGTAATTGGAGAGAGACAGTCCCTCAAATAATCCAGTCCCATGCCATGTACCGTAGGCACGAAATAAATTAAAATACCTGCCTTCCCTTCCCAAACAGTTTATCAACTTTCTTAACCTCTTTTCCTAAATATCCCTCTTTATCTTCTGACCTTGGATACCGACTTGGATTTTTTTAATAGATATCGGCCAGGATCCAGAAGACTGTGTAACTAATTTCTGCATGCCTGTGGAGGCATTTCCCTTGGACATGTCAAAATTGTATTTTGGTGGTAAATAGCATTTGGGTGAACATGTAAGAAAGTAGAGAGATGTCTACAACCGAAATAGCCAATATAAAGGCTATAAAGATATAATCCACTAATAAGGTTTCCGATGGGGGTTTATTGGAATAAAGGGAGCTGCACACAAATTAGTTGTGCATAAGATATTAATAGTAGACTGTGCTATAAAGACACCTTTCGGTTAATCCAGTTATTGTAAGCTCAAATGAGGATAAATCAATAAACATTCAGATATTTTAAGGAATCTATTCTGTGAAACAAATACCTGTGATTCAGCATACTCTAGGTTTATTACATTATGTGCTTCCCACATCACTAAATTAATTAATCTTATATTAAGTGATGCAGCCTGCAGCTCTTAACTGAGAAAAACCAGTTCAAGGTCTTCAAATTATACTGTTCTTCTGACCCAATTCACACTTACTATTAATAATCAGTCTACAGTTGCAAGAAATTTATTCAACAAACTGTTAGCTGTAGAAATAGAGATTTTGGAGTTTTTCAAATGTACATTATATTTCACTTATATTAGGGTTAATGCATGAAAGTGAGTTCTTTCATAATGAATCATAAATCATAGCAATGTACTCAACACAAATTTTTTTTCCTCCCACCTCCACTTTCTGTCTCCAAAGTAACTGGGCTTCTAGGCTCATTGTTTCTCCCTAGCAAGCTTCACTCATAACAGTTCTGCTGACAGTCAGCTAGGCTGAAGATACAGACGGAAAACATGAAAGTAAATATACTTGTGTATTAAAGTATTATTATTAATACTAAGAGACCCTGAATGTACATTGTGCTTCTACTTCAAGGAAATGTCTTTTATCTCCTTTAAGATAAATAATGTTTTGTAACATTATAAACACCACTATAAAACACCCTTTTGAAAAACCAGTCCTTGCATCGTTATGGAACTGTGGCCTGAAACCCTAAATTATTAGCTTTAGGGAGCCGCCTTAGGCATACCCAGGAAAAGTGGTAAGCCCACAAAAGAGGAATGTTTCCAACAAGGGATCCTCAGTGAAAAACTTTGCCATGTGGGTGCTTTTGTGAAGCAATAATACATGCCCAGTGTGTTATTAAAATATTGCAGGTAGGCAAAGATGGTGTAATTTCTCTAACGTTCTTTTATATTTATGCTTCCTTAGGTTTCATGCCATTTATTACGTTTGCAGCCTTGCCTGAAGCAAAAGGATAAACAAAAGCAGATGTGAGGTTTTCTGTTTAAAGGGCCTGCCAACCTCCTGCAATGCATATAACCAGCTGGGAAAGACTGATTATCATCATTCCAACATTTGCTGTTCAATCCATTTGCTCTTCTTCTAATAAGCACAGAGTTAAAGCCACATTGAAATGGGGCTGTGCCCCATTAACAATGGCACTGAGCAGAACCTCTGAGATTCTGAAGACAGGTCTACTTCTTGCACAACTGGAACAGATATAAATCTTTGGTTTAGCTTTTTATACCAGTGCAAACAATGCCATATTAAAATGATTTAGTATAGTTAGGTTGAAGAAATGTAGAACCCGCCTCTAACCTTTACAATCAGACTTTTCTCCCATCAGGTAAAAATGTCACCTCCAACTATGCTACCACACACCTTCTAAAAATCTATTCCTGGGGCAGAAGGATCAGTCAGATCAACATGGAATTTGCTATGGAGATGCAGAATAATTGAGCATATATTATTCCTTTGGTTATGATTGCTGGGAATTATAGTAATTATGTGCTATTTTATTATTGTCAGTGATCACAACTGAACATAGTTCTACATGGCAATTGAAATTCTGCACATCTATGGGATATTAAACTAAAGGCAGCTGCTTTCAGCTAATCAATTTCTGTCAGAAAGCAAGATAATTTCTTATACAAGTAGCACTTTGTTAATACAATGTATGCATTTGGTTTCAATTTAGAACATAGAATATAGAATAATAGGGTTGGAAGGGATCTTCTAGTTCAACTCCCTGCTGAAGGAGACGCTATACCATTTCAGACAAATAGTTGTCTAGTTTCTTCTTGAAAACCTCAACTGATACAGCACCCACAACTTCTGGAAATAAGTCATTCCACAGATTAATTGTTCTCACTTTTATTGTTGCTTTTTAACTAATTTTTTAACTTTTTATCTTCTGGTTTTATTTTTCAATTTTGTTAGCTGCCTTGAGGAAACCAAATAAATAACCTACAAAGCAGCCTTGCGGATTTTGGTTGGAGTGAAATATTTTCATAAGCTTACAAAGCTACTTAAGCCTTAGCATAGAAGCTGTCATACCACAAATCACAACTGCATGCTATTGGTTTCTGAAGTCACTGTTAGTCTAGGCGACTCTTTTATTTTCAGAAAAGATAAATAGATCCTTCAGGGGCACTTAGTTACGGCAATTCCATGGCTAATATAGTAAGTTTGTATAAGATTTGACTTCAGAGAAGAACAAGATTCTTGTTGTTGGTGTGAGTCTATTCCTTGAAATGATAGTAATTCTGGCATTTGCAATCTTCTTATATCTCAAGGGGACCAAATTAAGAAAGACTGGACTGAAATATGGACTGAGTTATAGTGAAATTATAGAATATTCCTTCTATAAGGATCAGTCACTTCATTAGAATGTCTCAACTGATTAGTTGCTGTTTTTTTTATCAACAGTTTTTCAACTAAAGTTTCTTCACGATGTCTACTTATTAAAATGCATATTTAAAACTGATTTGAAACATAGCAATGCTGTCTTAAATGCAGTGTCACTAGAAAGCTTAGCTATTGCAACAAACTGGAATTCCTTGTATCAAGAGAAAATCAGATTGCAAATTATAATGTTTCAGAGAGAATCAATAACTGTCAAGAGTGAGAAGAAAGGGAGCACTTAATTCATTTCACTTTTATCTACTACAAATGGAAGAGAAAAATGATGGATAATTGAACCTTTGGTTTTTAGGATACTGCTGAACTTAGTTACCAACACTAGCAATGTAATGTCTGGCTCAATTAGAAGAGGAAGAGGAAGAAGAAGAAGCAGAGATCAAGGTTGAAGCAATGGCTGGGCAAACCTCTGTCAATTCAGGCCACGGAATAAAACCAGAACCAGAATTTCTTCAGTCCTCCTTGGTGGAGTCTGAGTCATGGTTCTAAAACTTGAACTTAAAAAAGCAATATGGCCATTATGTGGACATAGAGTAAGCTGAACAAGAGAGAAATAGCAACAGTGAGTCCTTGGAACAATGGACTCCAATTCTGGTTTTCTTAAATGCCAGCTGAAACTGTGGTGGGCTCATATAGCCATACAAGAACAAATAGTGCGATATAACATTTGCTGTCTATAACTCTTAGACTAGACTTGGCTACTCATTTTCTTATTCCTTGTGGTGAATTTATTACTGTGCTATAGACTGGGACCGCCTTCCTATCTCTTCTTGCTTCCCAAGAGCAAAACACATGAATACACAGTCCACCATAAGAAATAAGCAAGTGAGTAGCAAAGTCTAGTTCAAGTATGGTAGTACTTGATGGGTTCATAAACCCATTTCCTAAATCAAAATTTATGTAGTTCATCTATCTATTCCTAATAAACGAGTAAAATCTCTTCTGGGTTAAGGTCAACTGATGGTGAAGTTATAGACACTGATGCATACAGGTGGGAGATGGGATAACACTTTTGAATATATTTGATGGCACTTTTTCTTGAATCTTTCCCCCCCCCCATTTCTTTATCTCATTTGCCAGTCCAACTTACACATGCACTTCTGAAATATCAAGCAGACTCCAGACTTCTTGGCTTATAAAGCCCAGATAATGCTGACTTCTGTATTTTTATAGTGAAGGGAAAAAAAGTACAGATAGAATTGAGCAAAAGTCTTTTCTTCAATGAGCTACATGAAAATATACAAACATTATTGGATAACTGTCATTTTAGACCATTCAGATTACATTAGTACCTTGGTTTTAATATCAACATATATCTGGAAACAGTGGTCAGGAAAATTTACAAACCTTACTCTATGATATTATTTGAACTGCTATTGTAAGGTTCATACACCTCTCTTTAGCTATTGACCCAGAACACTAAAGCATGTAATTTGATAATCCATCATTTTATCCTGTCATGTTTTCCTGGTAAATAATCACAAGATATCAAAACAAAATCTGGCTTTCTGTCTTGCAAAAAGCAAGCAGATAGCTTTCATCTTTAATATGATCCAAATTAGCCACTGTTAATCAGTTGCATATGCAGGCAGGGAGCTCTAGGAAGAAAACCAACAAGATTATTTTATATTTTAGTGTTCATGTTGCGATTTTTTTCAACAATCTTTTAAATGGGATTAATATTATTACTGACTTATCATGGTTTTAAGGACTGAATGTGTGTCTATGCACAAGCACATGTGACTTCACATGCTATTTCTCCATATTGGCTCTGGACAATTAATGACTTTGTAGCAGAGACAAAACTTAACAGAGAATGTTGCCATTTATATATTTTAATACTCATGGAAGTTTAACTATTCATATATTAGCCTGTATATTATATAAATATGGAGGTGATCTAATGTACAGCAAAAGCACAAAGATTAATTGTACGAGATTCAGACAGCAAATTGCCTTGATCAGGTAATCTCTGTCATTTGTAAAATGGCACAAGATTTATCTAATCTACATCTGAATGTGATTTTCTGGTACAGTCCAAATCTTACTATAAATCTGGAAAATTTATAAATAATTACTTTAGCAATAGTTGCAGTTAGTTAACTACATTAACAATACAAGTATAAATGTAAAGTAAGTCCATATTATTATAAACTATAGTAATACTTTCTGCCAAGCCAAATTCAGTTTATACAATTAACAGTACTGCAATATCATTAAAAAAAGATTCATATGTTAAGTGCCAAATATTGTTTAAAACATATACTAAGATCCCTGAGATTTAGCCTTGACTTGCAGTTTACAGTAATTCTAAATACATTTGCCTAAACTTTATTGCTTTTGATTTATATTTTCAGAGAAGTCAGACATATTTGAACTTAAAGGCTTTGGTTTGGCTTCTGCTGGGCTGAACCCCAAAAAGGATATGTGACCAAACAGATACAGCCTGAGGAAGGACAAAATCCCATTCAATGGCTCACATAAGGTATATGGAATACTTGCTATATGTTTATATTTCTGTCACAGTATGTGTTATGACTTGTTTACAACTTTTTGAGAAACTCTGGGTGACCATGTCCAAATTGTTCAGTGACTACCAAATATAATTCCTTCATTATAGCCTGACATAAAGAGCTTGAGCTTGTTCAGGCTTTTCCATGGTTTTCTTTGAGTCATGTGACTTTAGTGGGTTCTGCTAAATCCATATGGCAAGGATATACAGTATAATACCATAGAAAATATTTTTCATACAATTCTTCTTTTCATTCACATTTGCCTTTGTGTGGTATATTTAAAATTAATTGCTTAGAAAATTTTATTATCAATATCATCTATTTTGATGATTCAACATGTATCTCACATCAGGAGCACTTTTACTAGGGATAAAGTGATCAACTTTAAATGATAATGACCGTTTTGAAAATTCATTTCTAATAAGCCAAAATCCAAAATATGAAGCTTAAAAATCTACAGCTCATAAAAGGATTTATATACTTGTGCTTGATATTTCAAGATAAAATATATCTCTTAGAGAGAATTTGTATTGTGTTTCAGGTTGTAATGCTCCCTGTCTGACAAGAAAGAGGAGCAATATAGAATTAAGCAACCTATAAAATATTGAGTAACAGTTTTAAAAAGGAGACAAATTAGGAGGAATTAAGAGGAATACACAGAATGAATATAACCTAAAACAAACATGCAAGAAAGAATGCATAACTATTCAGTTAATGAACCATCTGTCTTCATAGTAATTGAAGTCATGAATCAACAAACAAGCAAACTACAAGTAGTCCTTGACTTACAATCACAATTGAGCCAGGGGTGGGTTCTAACTTACCTCACCGCCGGTTCGCTTCCTCCCATGGCACATGGCTGCACGTGCATTGCATGCCGCATGGCTGCGCCACGTGGGCACGCGCATGCGCAGTGACAAAAATTCACAACAAAATCCCCCCCAAAAAAAGCCGAAAACAAGATGGCGGTGCATGCGCAGTGCCAGGGACTTGGCTTCTGCACATGCGCAGAAGAAAAAAAATAGCAAAAAATTCCAAAAAAAAAAATTCCAAAAAAAAGATGGTGGCTTCCACAGACCAGCACCGACAGAACCGGCTCCGTGACGTCACTAGCGGTTTGCTACCGGTTCTATAGAACCGGTGCGAACCAGGAGGAACCCACCTCTGAATTGAGCCCAAAATTTCTGTTGCTAAACAACACAGTTGTTAAGTGAGTTTTTCCCCATTTTATGACCTTTCTTGCCACAGTTGTTAAATGAATCAGTACAGTTATTAAGTTAGTAACATGATTTTTGAATGGATCTGGCTTCCCCATTGACTTTGATTGTCAGAAGCTGGCAAAAGGTGATCACATGACCCCGGGACATTGCAACTGTCATAAATACATGCCAGTTGCCAAGCATCCGAATTTTGATCATGTGAGCATGTGGATGCTGCAACAGTCATAAATATGACAAATGGTCATAAATAATTTTTTTCAGTGCTGTTGTAACTTTGAATAGTCATTGACCAAATGATTATAAGCCAAGAACTACCTGTTAGTTCCTGGTCCTGAAAAAGACAAGAAGGAACCTACTAAAACAAGTTTTAGCTCTTTGCAAGGATGCTTCATATATTTATGGCCTGAAGAAATTACTTTTCTCCTACTTCATTTTCCTCCAAACACACATTTTAAAAGATGCTGACAAAAGACTTGCAAAGTTTCATTTTTTTCAAATGCCTTCTAAAACAGCTGACAAATTACGGATTCTTGTTTGTTTCTAGGATAAAGCCAGTGCAAGTATGGGCAGAAGACTACAAATCTTCTCTACTTTACCCTTTATAAACTCTTTATATTTTGACATAAAGAATTTAAAGGCCTAAAACACTATGAGGCAACAAGTTGCTTCTCAAATTTCACCTTGTTTCAAAACTCTGTCAGCACTAGGATATCTTATAAATTAAAGAGCAACCCTTTTGCTGGCTTATTATCTTTCCAATGATGCACACATACATACATACATACATATATACATGTTTCCCCATTCCTAATAAGAATGCATGACACATTTTAATATTCTTTAATATTCTGTAATTAAACTTTTTAAAAAGTAAAAAAGACATGGATGGGAGTGAGAGCAGCAATCTTTTAAACACATGAAACATTCAACTTGAAAGTTAGATAAATATGTGGAGAACAGGGTGACCCTTCTCTTATCTTCTACTGACATATTTAATCACTTCCAAACAGCAAACAATTTTAAGCACCTCTAAAGCATAGATGAATAATAAACAGTTAACCTTCTAAAATCCACTTCTGAGTATGAAAAATCAAGGAAACAATTGAGACATTTTCCAGTGAACAAGATTCCCAGGGACTGACATTTTTTTCATGTCCCAATTTTTGTCTGATAATTTTCACAACCAATGCTAAAGCTTGACTTGTACCCACACAGTCCATCCAAACTTAAAAGGTTTCACTTCATTTATTTTACTAAAGCAGCAGTGCCTGATTACTATTCCCACTACCCTAGCTTTTCAATCTCCTTTACTTTTTGAACTTTTGCCTAGTAGCCTGCTGTTGCAACTCCTTTTTCCAAAAGGCTGCCAAGAAAACTAACACAATGTTTTTTAATACCAAAGATAGTAGGACTTGCCAAGATTGGAGGCAGAGGGAATTCTGTGCTTTATTATCATTTTTTTCAATAGCACATAAATATTAAAAAATAACAGCGGTCCCATTTTAAAAAACCAAAATCAAATGAACATGACAGGAAACTATTGAGGAAAAACTAAAGCCATCCACTTTTTACTCTGGGGCAATGGAGAACTACTCTCACATTTTGCTACAAAAACTTATTAAAACTGAAATAGCATTATCAACCTTCAGAATTCAAAGGTTTTGTCCATTTTGCGCCTAGTTTGGCAAAAATATGCCTGATATGTTCTCACATTCTCACTGTAACTTCCTGTCCCTTAAGCACCAAGTGCTTAAAAACGGTCTCCCATTACTTTATCTCCATGAAAAGCACACATCGTGGTCACCAGCATTTCCTGCTTGCAGAATGTGCTTTAACTACATTGCACTTGGTACTGCGGTGATGGAATGCACAATGTATGGCATTGTGAAAAGGTTTGCACTTAAAGGCAGAAATGCAGTGCTGCTGGTTTATATCAAATCCTGTCATTCTGTTCACCGAGGTCTCTCTGTCTCTCTTTCTCCCTCCTCCTAGAAGTGAAGCATAGCGTGCACACAGCGGTAATTGTGAGTTTTATGAAGGACATCCTGAAGACAGAGTTCTGTAAAAAATCATATTCTATGAGCAACTTCCCACTTTCCCACATTCCAGTTAGGTCCACCCAATATAAAACAGACTTTGATTATATTATTCTCCCACCAGAGTCCCTCCAGATGCATTGCAATATAATCTCATAATCCCCAGGTACTACATTGCCAATACTATATACAGTGCTATAGCGGAATGGGGAAAGTATATTTCCTGCCAATGGACTGCCGGTGAACTACCAATGGCATTAAAGACAATATCATTAGCAAAAGATTTCTACTTGGCTATGATGCTATGAATAACTATTTAATAAAATAGAATAATATTAAATTACTAATTCCTTAAATCATGAATTCTGGATATTATTGTTGCTCTTGCATTTAAATTTGTTATTGCCACCCACTCTCATAGACACTATAGGTATAGAATGTAGACTCTGTATAAATGTATGCTCATTTACAAACTGTCTCTTCTACGTTTACAGCCTCAGACACAATTAACCTTCAGAATGAAATCAGAAAACCTCCAATTAGTTCAAATCTCTAGTCTAGATTCCTAGAATGAAATTTTGTGATTACATGTCATTTTAAATGCCAATACCCTTTTCCTGTAAAACACCCCTTAATAGGTTTTAATATTACTGATCCAGGGCCTTACTTTTAATAGCCCTATAGCCTGTAATAACATTCCGAAAACTACAATCAATAGACAAATATAAATCTATTGCACTTTGACTGCTGCTATAAGAAAAAGAGAAAAAGCCTGTGAACTTTTTTCTGGGTGGCCTACTTAAATAATCCAAATCATCTGTCATCATTCATTACCACTGTGGCAATTAAGTGCAAGAACCAAAATGTTTCTCCCACAGAAGTAATTACAGGTAACAACTGCATGGAAGTTTGAGAATCACTATCAATGTGTAACTATGGACCTTCCTTTAGAAAGGTCAGGCTGCTTTTTTGGTGTTTTTTAGAGCTACTTATCACTTTCTTATTGTTTCAAAAGCATTTATTCCACAGGCAGAGTTTAAGATTTTATCTCCTGTTTTGGCTAATTTGTGTGATTCTTTCTTTTAATTTGAAAACATGAACTTTTAATAGTTTAGACTAACAGCTGTTTCTATCTTCCTTTTAAGGATAGAATGTGTTACTTTCCTGACATGCTTAAGTATAAATTGAACTATTGAATCCAAATCCCTAAAATACAAAATATTTTAAAGTTTATGTGTTCATATATTACTGTATTTCATCTCTTAAGATATTAATTTACTTTTTCTATTAACATTAGCAGCTTCCTCCACACCTATCCTTTTTATTATATGTGGTATTAGAATAGCCTATTATTCAAATATTACTCTGGAACTTCAGATCCCTCTGCACTAGTAACAAATTGTCTGCAGTTCTGTATCAGCCACCTCATTAAGTCTGTCTCATTGTTACTCAATATTTGATATGGAAAAATCATAGTCACATGACATTCCCGAGGAGTAAACAGTAAATAATGCCAAAATATTATTGCCTTCATGATTACCTAGAAACTGTTAAGAAAGCTGTGAATAATCCCTCTAACCACTAACAAAGTGGGTGCAGGTGTGAGGGGACAATGGAGAAGAATTTGCACTGCATACAGATCCATTTTAATTTTCCTCCAATCTCCAAATCTTAAAACCTTTTACCTCTGACATAAAAGCAAAAGCAATCGGGACAGTTTTGAAATGTGATAAACTCAAGTTAACACACCTGGCTTATATAACTTTCAGTCCCCTTCTGCAAGGCCCCCTTTGAGCAGAGTAAGTAACAAAGGTTAAAAGGTAACCATTAGAAAGCTTTAAAAGGTGTGCCTGCAAAATATTTTAGTTAGAGCATTTTGTACAAGAGCATGTAAACCAGGCTTTTTAAGATGAGCAATAAAGAAAATCTGGTTCTGTTATCAGGATTCACAGAATGAATTAATGAACAGCTATTCCATCAATACCCTAATTCAGCCTTCCTTATGTGCTTCACAGAGTTTGCCCCATATTCCAACAGAGGATAGGTTCCTATACCTAAAACAATATAGTAGGCCTAAATATATATCATAACCAGAGGTGGGTTCCTCCCGATTCGGACCGGTTCGCCCGAACCGGTAGCAACCCGCTGGTGACGTCATGGTGACGTCACGGAGCCAGTTTGGTCGGTGCCGGTCCATGGACGCCATCTTTTTTTTGGAATTTTTTTTTTAAATTTCTTCTGCGCATGCGCAGAAGTCGAGTTTCAGGCACTGCGCATGCATCACCATCTTGTTTTCGGCTTTTTGGGGGGGCTTTTTTTATTTTTCGGCACTGCGCATGCGCGCCCATGAGGCGCAACCACGCGGCGTGGGAGGAAGCAAACCGGCAGCGAGGTAAGTTAGAACCCACCCCTGATCATAACTAAATATGCATCATACCAGATTTTCCGTGTAGCCTTGCCTGTTTATGGTGATGTATAGCTCATGTCTCTAGAGCTTTGATACCAAAACCACTTTTTCTACTAACAGCATCTTATAGCAGTGATGGCTAACCTTTTTTTCCTTGGGTGCCAAAAGTGCGCGCACGCGACAGCGCACACATGCGTGCCAACACCCATAATGCAATGTGTTCCCCACAGGGCCCGCCCCCTGTGCATGCACACACGACCCCCTGCACATGCGCATGCAACTCCCAGCGCATGCGCATGCGCATGTGACCCCCCGCTCCTCCCATGCATGCGCATGCAACCCCCGCCCCCTGTTTTGGTGCTAGCAGGCCTCCCTGAAGCCTCCTGGGACCAAAAACAGGGATGGGTTTGGCTCTCTCCTGACGGGAGAAGATCAGCACCCAACCTTGACTTGAAGTGAGGAGCTGCTCTGGATCCTCATTCCCCAAACAAGTTTGCCCCACTCAATGGGGGGGAGGCCAAAAAGAGGGAGCCAAAGCCATCCCCAAGCTATTAAGCTAAAATATTCCAAGCACTATGAATTACACGCTCCCTTCAGCTACTTGGGAAAGGGATTGGGAGTTCTCCCTCCTATTCCATTGGATGAGAGGTGGCCAGATGGGCGGGCTCTCTCAGCTGCTGCAGGGTTAGGATAACTCCCTAAAAAGCCTGCTTGCCTCTTCTTCCCAGCCCTGAGTGGGAATCACTGAGAAAGGGTCCAGGAAGGTGGCGGTGCTTGGTTGCAGCGTGTTTGCATGCTGCCTGAAGTTGAGCCATCCATCTGGCGACATAGGTCCAGAGAAGAGCAAGAAGTGGGTGGCTGTTTTACGGAAAGAGGGGAGGGGGACAACGGCCATTGCTCCTTCGCCCCTTTCTCCATCCCACCTTTTCCCTTCCTGGGTGCGTATGCACCTCCTAAGCACCTTTGGCTTGAAAAATTGCAACAGGTGAGATCTCTCCGAGATGGTTAATTAACATTATGCTCCACCAACTGCTTCCGAGTGCTTTTTGCCTATGCCGCTTGCCTCTTTGCAGAGGCAGCGGCGGCTCCTCCTCCTCCTCCTTCTCCTGCCAGCCTCGCTGTAAACCTCAGGGTTTGCCTTACGGGGTGGAGAGAGAAAGGTCCTGGTTGGGGAGGAACCCTCTTTGCAGAGGCAGCAGTGGCTCCTCCTCCTCCTTCTCCTGCCAGCCTCGTGGTAAACCTCAGGGTTTGCCTTACCGAGGGTGGGGAGAGAAAGGTCCTGGTGGTGGTGGGGGAATGTCCATAGTGCCAGCGACAGCAGCCACGCTCCAGAGAAGCCCCGTTGGAGCACCGATCAGCTGTGCATGGCGGTGGCCAGCACAAGAGAAGCGGGATGCCAGATGCTCAGCTCTGCAGCTCCAGCAAATTTTACACCAGCAAAGTTATGTAGGCAAGTCCCACGCCACGCCGGCATGCTGGAAATTGCCCGACCGGCTCCGCGGGGCTGCAGAGCTGAGTGTCTGGCATCCCACTTCTATTGCGCTGGCCGCCGCCAGGCACACAGCTGATCGGCGCTCCAACGGGGCTTCTCCGGAGCATAGCTGCTGTCGCTGGCACCACAGATGCAAAGAGGCAGCCATGCAGGCAAAGAGGCAGCGCTGCTTTGCTGACACGAATGGCCTCCAATGTGGATTCTGGGCGGCGGGCGTCGATGGTATGGCTGTTGTGCAAGCCCGCTAAGAGGAGCTGCCCAGTGGGCATGCGCACGCCGGGAAATAAACTTCCTGTTACTGGCGCACGCATGCGCACTGGGCAGGTAGTCTTCTGGTTACTGGTGTGCATGCGTGCGCAACAATCAGCTGGCTGGCTGATCTTCCGGTTTCTGCACAGCCGCATGCGGGAAGGCCAGCTGATCGTCATGTGCGCATGCGTGCCAGTAACCAGAAGACTCTGGCCAGTGCGCATGCGTGTGCCGGAAACCCAGAAGAGGAATGGGCACCGCCATGCGTGCCAGGTGAAATGGCTCCGCGTGCCATCTGTGGCACGCGTGCCATAGGTTCGCCATCATGGCTTTATAGTATATTCTTGGCCACTGTTAAAGCAATACAAAGCCTGTCATTATTATTGTAACAATGATGGCTGGATGACTCTAGAATGTCTTTAATGGGAAAAATTATACCTAATATCAAGAAATTCTTCTAAAACAAAATTTATCAGTGTTTTCACACTCACTAATAGCTAATCAACAAGTAATATGTCATATTGATTCATATGCAAGAATTAAGTTAACCAATAAATTGTTTTATAAATTAATCTTTATACAACATTTAGAATATTCTGTCTTTTTCAGAGAAAAACTGCTAGCACAGCTGTTAAATGCTACTGAAAAATTATGAATACACTCCTTCATTTGAACTTTTTTCTGCCAATGTCTTAGGATAAATGAAGATTATCAAATGCCAATGTTGTGGAATGCCCAAGATCATGCCTTCTATGGGAAAGCAATTAAACACAATAGCATTTTAATCTGATACAAGATACAACTCTCAACAAATGGTAGAAATAATATATTCAATAGCTGTATTTGATTTATCCAAAACTTTAAATGGCAGTGCCTGATATCCTATATTCCTTATCCAGCAAATTGGATGGATGGATGGATGGATGGATGGATGGATGGATGGATGGATGGATGGAAGGAAGGAAGGAAGGAAGCAGATTATATTTATCACCTTCACTCAACTGCTGAACTGACTCAATATTACAATTTATGAAATGAAATATGTAACTAATATATAACTGAAGGTTCAAATAAAGATATGTGAATCGTAACTATTGGTCTGATATATCAGCAGCATAGGTATAACTGGCTTATTGCAATTGCCTTTTATTATTTACTACATACATTCATAAAAATGAAAAAGATCTTTTGGTTCAAAAAGGTCTGCAGATATTACAGATGTGTTATTTATCTAGTCATGCAACTATATGTGTGATCATATATGTTCCTGAAGTTATTTATAATGCTTAACTGGAGATGAATTAGTTATTTATAACTCCTTGTAAGAAAAAAGTTTGGGAGGATATTGATGAAGAATACAACGTGACCATATTATTATTAGATGCTAGCTTTGTAATAGGAAGGTTACACAATAGCATTTTATCCACACCAGCTATTATATTTTCCAACCTAAGGCAACTTTCCCATTTAAAGGAAAAGACTGGTCTTTCTTTGTGATCAATGCAGTACCATTGCACAAACATTATAACTTTGTCTTTTTGTAATCACAGATGAATCTATTAAACTTGAAGTAATCACTGATTCACTGTACTAAGAATGGAAGAAGTAATAAAATAAGCATACCATATATTGAAATTTGCCTATGCATTGACATGTGGCCTAGTAAAATAGTCTAACATGCACACAATAAAAAAAACTGTTTAATCTCCAAGTGCACTTTTCACATAAAAACGTACTGTACTAAAAATGAGAGGCAATTTGTTTTTTGCCAGAAATCTGGGTTTACACATTTCAGAAAAATCATGAATAGTGAAGCATACATTTATGAATTATTGCTGTTTCTCTGGTTAGGCAGGAATATAGTCCCAAAAGGCAACATAACATAAAATACCAGTCTTATCTCAAGAGAGAAGTTATGAAACAAAATGGCAATCAGCAACATTATTTTATGTTCATGTAGAAACATAGTAAAAGCTAAGAATTATATTTAAATACATGCACATACTTTATTTCACTTTTATCCTAGTTTTGTCCCTGTATCTCCATATTCAGGCAAAAAATATGCATGTCATTAACATCAATTTAAATTATGATATGTGCAGTTCACAAGGATTAATTTGGGTCAACAAACTTTGAAGAAAAGCGCCTTTGTGAATCAAGCAGTAGTAATAATTATTATTACACCCAGCATTCATAAAAGGTTACAATCCTATTCCAAGTGTCACTGCCAAAACCTCCATTTTGAAATGCATGGCCCTCTTTGACCTTATATTATACAGCACACTTCTTACGAGGAATGAAATGAATGATGCACAAGTTCTTCCCTTTGTAACACCATAAAATTTGGGTGGATTTCAACCTGCAACCTGTGTGCAAATATGGCACATTTGAACAACTTAGCAAGAAAAAGAACTGACACAAGGATGTAATCCCAAATATCTCTTGTGTGGTGTCTGTGTTAGTTTGGTGACAGCTCATGTATAAGAAAAGAAACAAGAGCTGTTACAATAGGAGAAATAAATATAAAATGACATGTGTTTCAATAATTTGGTGATACTGCTAACATAATTCCAAATTCAGTTTAAATCTTGCATATACATTTTGCTACAATGATTCAAATAGTTACTAAAATATTAGCTAGAATTACTGGAATATCTTAAGTATGAGATGGCTTTTCATCTCTCTAATTGTCTTAGATAGACAGTTGATATGAAACATGGCAGTGAAAGTTCTAACAGTAAGTAAGAGAACTTTAGCTTATATTATTGAAGTCCTGTCTCCGTTCATTTCCAATCCTATTCAAAGTGGCTTAAAAAACACTTGGTGCCTTTGGATTTTGAAAATTCATAAACACCTCTACTCTTATGGATCTACTTCTGTAATAGAATAACCTGCCAACGTTCTGTGTGCCAGGAAAAGTATCTTAGGCATACATATATATGCTTTTGTTTCTCATTTATGGTTTTGCATTTCTTTGCAAAAGGACTCACAATAAATATATAGAATAAATATAGTACTTGGCAAGTACATTAGGTGTTTGTTTCCTCTGTGGTTTCACCCTACAGTGCCTTGGTTAAGTGTCTGTGGGTGTTCCAAATTCTCCTGGCACCACAATTCTTCAGGGTTGTTTTTTCAATTACTCAGAATATGCTTATTATATACTATAGTGTCAGAGTAGTTGTATGTAGAAATCCATTCCATGGTATTCCCAAGATTTCAAAAATCTTCTCCACAAGTGGGAAAAGAAATCTCAGAAATTCCTGAGGAATTTGCTTTATGATTACCAAAACACTATTATCTGGCATGCAATAATTGAATTTAAGTTATTGCATAATAAAAATTTATATACAGTAAAAATACATAGATTCGTGTATTTATGAATAGTCTTGATTTGTAGTTTTGATGTAAGAAAAAAAATTCTAATAAGCTTGGAACTTGAAGAGGAAAAACAATTTTCAGATCCTAAATGAGAAATTTGAAAGTAACTGTTTCTTCCTTTCAATATATCAATGTAAAAATTTCAATAAATTGAGAATATCAGGAAAAAAATCTTGCAATCATTATATTGTATCTAATAATGACAAGAGAACAACTTTTTATTGAAGTTGTTTCACTAAAGGGCTGAATGTAGACTTGGCTGCAGTTTATATGTGCTAGCAGTATATCCTAAAAAGTAAAGTTATAATCCCATTTAAAAAAAAAAAATCCTCTAAGGACATGAGAGGACAATATGGAAGATGATGGAGGAAATTGAAAAGTCCAACATTCTGATAAAAGAAAATACAAAAAAAAAAAATAAAAAAAAAAATTAAAAAAAAAAAAAATCCTCTAAGGACATGAGAGGACAATATGGAAGATGATGGAGGAAATTGAAAAGTCCAACATTCTATCCAAGGAAATATCATTTTAGTCACTACTAGACAACCTGTGACCTGTCATTATTTCAGAGATGTTTCTTTACTTGACAGAGAAACAGAATGATCAAGGGCTAAAAAGTAGTGGGAATGGGAATGATTGGCTTGATTGTGAATCTGGCAGCAGATAGCAGGACCAGTTTACCCAACTTCTGGAGGGCTGGGGTAGAACTGATCTACTGAACCTCCAGGCAGCAGCATTGAAGTGACCACAAATTTGCTACATTTCAATCCCACAGGATTCATGGGTTCCTGATTTTGGATGGATTCCATAAGTTAACCAGCTTGAGATACCCTTGGTTCAAAAATTGCTGCACCCCTGCCCATTCTCTCTTTTTTTTCCTCTCACCTATCTGGGTGTAGAAGTAAAAGCTTCCTGGATTCTTAACTAGTTTCCTGTGAGAGATGAGAACTGACTGTACGGAATCTAAACAAGGAACTGATTATTTTCACCATTTCACCTAAACAATGTCAAAAAATCAATAGGATATAACAAGCATGTCATTATTAATGATCAAGATATTACACACACACACACACACACACACACACACACACACGTGCTGTATGCCTTAAATGTTGCTTATACCTGTAAATATTAATCTTTTTTCAAAAAAGAAGAAATATAAGATACAACTATAAAGAAGCTTTTTCATAACTATATTAGGCTTTAAGGGGAAAAAAGTTTCATATTAACCTAGTGCAACTTGAGGAATTTATCTGATATTTGGATCAATCTATATAAACAATTAAAATTATGGTTTAAAACTTGGCCTAAAATATTTAAATGACATTCTACTTGCACATATATGTACAGTGCATAGCCATGCATAAAATATTTTCAAAATAAAAAGCACAGAAATGGAGGTCTATTTTATAACTTCTACATAGGTGCCAATTGGTATAGAGTCCTGCCAACTGTTACAAAATTGGCAGCCATTTATGTATTTGAACTGTTTGTACCTTTAATTTTCAAGAGGAACATGAACGTCTTTTCTACTTCCCTTTCCATCCCTTTTCTTTATATGCCATGTGTTATAGTTATAAACCTGAGCACATGGACTGTTTCAAATCTGAAACATGTAAACTCCTCTAAGTTGACAAAAGCATAACAGCAAAACAACACAACACAAAAACTCTTAAATAAAAAATATAATCCCTAATGATGTATAGACTTAAACTAATGTATGTACTTATCAGTTTCCTATGTCACAAAAAAGACACTTAAAAAAATAAAATTATTTTTGCACTCCTATTTCTTACATTCTATATCAGCATTTTTACAACACATAATACTCCTGTTGCTTACGAGCTATTTCTTACCCTTCAGCAATTTCCTACAGCCTCATCAAAATGATTACTTACATAATTAATTTTACTAAGTCTATGCTTTCTGCAAGACATGAAGAAATTTTTTTAACAGGGTGACTATTGCACAGTGTGACATTCTCTCAGTTTCATCATCGGTGCATTTGAGAGGAGAAGTGGTCAGCAAAACAGATTGCTTTCCCCCAAGTGCCCAAAAGGAAGGCCTTTTTAATTGACTCACCACAATGTGAGCTGGAGATGGGGACCTGGCATCTTTAAGGGCTTGTCTGCTCTGTAGGCTTCCCGCTTGGACATCTAGCAACGGCCATTTCATCTGGAGATACTGGATGGAGAAAGAAAGACTTCAGATAGGAAAGGAAATAGACAAGTAAACGTTGTGCAACATAGTAAAGAAGAACTAAATGGTATGCAACAACAACAACAACAAAATAAAAAACACTTTTTAAAAAAAAATGTTTAACAGTGGTGGTGTAAGCAAGTATTTTCATACTGTTTATTTATAAACTTTATCCGACTACCTAAAACTCCTGTATTCTAGGCAGTTTACAGGGTTAACCCATGAACATTTATTGAAATAAAGAAAAAGGCAAACTTTATATTGTTATCTTAGGACTAAACATGGAGAAAGAAGACTTTGCGCAGAAGCAAAATGGAAAGGAATAAAATGCAGGGCAAATAGCACTAGAAATAGCACTTAGACTTATATACTGCTTTACCGTGCTTTACAGCCCTCTCTAAGCATTTTACAGAGTCAGCATATTGCCCCCAACAATTTGGGTCCTCATTTTACCCACCTCAGAAGGATGGAAGGCTGAGTCAACCTTGAGCCTGGTGAGATTTGAACTGCCAAATTGCAGGCAGCCGGCAGTCAGCAGAAGTAGCCTGCAGTACTGCACTCTAACCACTGCACCACCGCGGCTCCTCATGATCATTACTATCACTGCAAGAACAGAAATAGTTCTACAGTATGTCTCACAACAGAAAGATCCACTTACACTGTCTTACTAAAAGGAATGGTAATCCTACATTGATAATTATTTGCCATAAAATACAGTCATTGAAAAGTTAGAACTTTAAAAATTTCTTTTAGAATTTGCACGTATAACACACCCATGGATATTTCATATTTAAGACATTTTTCAAAAATGGTGTGGCTAATGGAAACATATGCTAAAGTTCTCACTCAGAATTATGCATTAAATCCAGTGTTTCCCAACCTTGGCAACCTTTTGAAGAAATATGGACTTCAACTTCAAGAATTCCCCAGCCAGCATTATACTTGCTATCCAAACCCTTCATTAATCCAATGGTCCTTGAATTACCTTGCACACATATCACTGGGGATATGTCAAAGGACCTTTCCCCAAATCAGTACAAGGGAAAATCAGAAAGCTATGGGAAGAACAGTGAGAAAGCCAGGAGACTGAGCAGAGTTGAAGAAAGAAAGCAATTCAGGTAGTTGCCAACCTCATGTGCTAAGGAATCTGATTTCTAGTTTTAGGCCTTATGTCATTCAATAAATGGTTTGGCTTATGAGTTAGAAAATATTGTCAAATTTAGATGGCACATCTTTCATCACTCTTTTTTAAGAAGGGTTGACAAACTATGGTGTGGTCAGGATTTCAGAAAGACTGTAAGGAAAAAGCAGGAGTAACCATCATCTCTTTTCTAATCCCAGTAAAGCATTTGATATAAAGTGGTTTTTTTTTTCCCTTTCATGCTTCTAGAAATCTTCCCACTTGTGCATACATGCTCACCAATGCACATATCCGTTGGGTGCTGCATGTAAACCAACTGCAAATAATCTCAGGCAATTTCTGAATAATCTTTGCCATGCTCCAGCCTTTGCTTTGTCTTAGCTTTCTGCTGCAACCCTCCTAAAATTGAACCTTCCTAAAATGTACTAGAAAAACTTTCTCTGATTCATTTCTGAGGCTTTCCCTCAGGTTAGCAAAAAATGTGCAAAATGTCTTGGAAATACAGTAGGATTGCAATGTAACAAAATGATAAAATAAATGCTATGGGTAGATTACTAAAATATTTATATCAGTACGAGGTCAACCTCACTTATAAAAATGTAGCACAGAGAATTATAAATCTCTGCACCATGCTCTCTCTTAATGTCAACAATTTAGTTAGACAAACAATTTCATTCTTGCCCATCAGCACGAGCAATAAAAGAGTCAGTTTGTTAGTGAATATGCACTCCCATGACATACAAGCAACCTTCCAGCCAAGTGGCTGGTTTTGCCTGAAACTGACACTCAGTAAACAATCCTATTCATGATGCACAAGCAGGAATAGGGTACAGCTCACTCACTCCAACAATAACAACCAAGACATGTTCTTGTTACTGGAAGTTAATTGAGAGGATTCAGAATTTACAAAGAAAGTTGGTCCCTGCTGAGAAAGTATGTGCTGAATTTATTGAGAGTTTGCAATGCAAGTAAGGCAAAAGCTTTTGTTGAACTTTGCTGGGCAACTTTAATATATGATGCTGATGTCAGGGGTGGGTTCCAAAATTTTTTACTACCACTCTGTGGGCACGGCTTAATTTTGTGGGTGTGGCTTAATTCTGTGGGCATGGCTTAATTTTGTGGGAGTGGCTTGACGGTCATGTGACCAGGTGGGAGCGGCTTGACAGTCATGTGCCCGGGTGGGAGTGGCTTGGCTGTCATGTGACTGGGTGGGGTGGCTTGGTGATCATGTGACTGGGTGGTCATGTGACTGGGTGGTCAAGGCCAACTTGACGTCACTCACATTAGGGTTAGGGTGCCTGGCCTCTCCTCGCCTCAAAGGCCTCAACGAGATACAATTTCCCTGTCTATTTACTACTACGGAACATCCAAAATATACTATTTAATCCTATGTATATATGCCATATGTGTACATACATATTACACACAGGCACACAAAAAGATACATTATCTACTATATATACTGTATGTGTATACACACACACACACACACACACACACACACACGGCTCTTCTACAACTATACACATTCAACCTCACTTACTGCATTTGGAAAAACACACACAGAGTACACTCTCTGCCACACATTTAACAATAACTTCTGTAAATTAGAACATTACACATGCCTTCAGATTTTCTTCCCTAGCCTGCACATGACTGTTAGTCCTTCTCCTTTCTGGCAATTTTCCTCTCTGTTAGAGGCACCAAAATAATCCAATGTAAGGTTTCCTGCTGCAGCAGGGGGTTGGACTAGATGACCTCTGAGATGTCTTCCAGCCCTAAATTGCTGTGCTGTTTCAAAGTGTCTTCTGAAGTCTAGTGCCAGAGTTTGTGGTGCTTCCTTCCTCTTCTTTCTCTCTCTCTCTCTCTCTCTCTTCTCTCCCTTCCTTCCTTCCTCTTTCTTTCTTTCTTTCTTTCTTTCTTTCTTTTTCTTTCTCTTTCTTTCTCTTTCTTTCTCTGTCTCTTTCTCTCTTTCTTTCTCTTTCTCTCTTTCTCTCTCTTTCTCTTTCTTTCTCCCTTTCTCCCTCTCTCTCCCTCTCTCCTTCTCTCTCCCTCTCCCTCCCTCTCCCTCCCTCCCTCTCTCTCTCCCTCCCTCTCTCTCTCTGTCTTTCTTCTTTTTTTAAGGAAAATAATTTTGAAAAAAAACTCCCTCTATCTCTGCCTCCCTCCCTCTCTCTCTCCCTCCCTCTCTCTCTCTGTCTCTCTCTCTCCATATAAAAACGGGAAGGCGGCAAGGACAGAAAATGGTGCATGGCTGCAAAACAGGAGGCAAGGACAGAAAATGGTGCATGGCTGCAAAACAGCCGCTTTTTTGGACTGAAAAGTTGAGGGGACCCAAGGAAGCAGCAACTGGCCAGGACTAAGACGACCCCGCTCCCACCCACCCCATCCCGCACCGCCTTCTTTTTCTCTCCCCGCCCCCGCTCTTCTCTCTCCCGGGAAGAAGGGGACTAACCTTTAAAAAAAACTGCTGCTGAGCTGAGAAAGCTCTTTCTCATTCTCTTTCTTTCTCTCTCTTTCCCTCTTTCATTTTCTCTCTCTCTCCCCCCCCCTTTCTTTCTCTTTCGTTCTCTCTCTCTTTTCTGTCGTGTAGATGAGACTGCAGGATGCTCTGTCTGGGAGGTTCAATTTAGGTCTGATACGCCTAGCGAGGCAATGGAGAGGGGTGGAAGCCGCTCGCCCCCTTTCTTCTCTCGCTGTGCGGGCCGTGCAGGATGGCAATGAATGGAGAGGGGGCAGCCACCCGCCCTCTTTCCTCTCTCGCTGTGCTGGCCGTGCGGGATGGCAATGAATGGAAAGGGGGGCGGCTGCCTGCCCCCTTTCCTCTCTCGCTGTGCTGGCCGTGCGGGATGGCAATGAATGGAGAGGGGGGCGGCCGCCTGCCCCCTTTCCTCTCTCACTGTGCGGGCCGTGCAGAATGGCAATGAATGGAGAGAGGGGCGGCCACCCACCCCTTTCCTCTGTCGCTGTGCTGGCCCTGCAGGATGGCAATGAATGGAGAGAGGGGCGGCCGCCCACCCCTTTCCTCTCTCACTGTGCTGGCCATGCGGGATGGCAATGAATGGAGAGGGGGGCGGCCACCTGCCCCCTTTCCTCTCTCGCTGTGCGGGCTGTGCGGGATGGCAATGAATGCAAGGGTGGGGATTCTAACTTACCTCGCTGCCGGTTCTTTTCCTCCTACATCATGTGGGTGCGCCTCGTGGCCGCGTGCATGCGCAGTGCCAAAAAAATCCCCCAAAAATAAATAATAATTAAAAAAAAGCTGAAAACAAGATGGCGACCGCATGCACAGTGCCAGAAACTCAGCTTCTGCACATGCTCAGAAGAAAAATAAATTAAAAAAAATAAAATTAAAAAAATTTAAAAAATTCAAAAAAAAGATGGTGGCCCCCACGGACCGGCATCGACCGATCCGGTTCGGTGACGTCATTGTGATGTCACCAGCTGGCTGCTACCGGTTCGGGAGAACCGGTCCGAACCAGGAGGAACCCACCCCTGGCTGATGTACATGCTCAAAATGTGAATAAGAGCCGCGGTGGTGCAGTGGTTAGAGTGCAGTACTGCAGGCTACTTCTGCTGATCACCGGCTGCCAGCAGTTTGGCAGATCGAATCTCACCAGGCTCAAGGTTGACTCAGCCTTCCATCCTTCGGAGGTCGGTAAAATGAGGACCCAGATTGTTGGGGGCAATATGCTGACTTTGTAAACCGCTTAGAGAGTGCTGTAAAGCACTATGAAGCGGTATATAAATCTAAGTGCTATTGCTAATAAATTTCATCAGCAAACCAGGATAAATCTAGACTAAAATCTGCCCCAATATACAGAATCCTAGATTTGTATGTGTAATTTTTTGTTCCTACCTCTGAAGTGTATAACTCTTTCAGGAAGAAGCTTATATACTGCTTATGAGTAAATTAAATTCAATTGACATGATCACATTGTACATATTTAATACTTTTCTCTTATTATAATAGCAAAAACACAATTTGGCAGTAAGTTCTGGAGAGTTTTATTCCTTTATGTGGCCATTACAAGAATAGCTTGCTACAGTGCTTCCAAATAGATATCTTACTTCATCTTTTTTCAACCTGGTGCTCTCCAAATATATCAGGAATATAATTTTCACAATTCACCAACAACAAGAAGCTGGTAGATTGATTAAAATGGGAGGCTTTGCATTTCAAGAGTTCAGATACAAAACATTTTACACTCCCTAGTCAGAATTACTGTAAAATGATTCAAGCTATTTTGGTCATAGAATAGACAGAAAACCTTCCACTATTTATTAAATATTAAAAGGCTGTATTTAAAAAATGATTAAACCCAGAATTTTCCAGCAAACCTTTGTGATATAAAAATGATTTTTTTTAAAAAAAATAGTTTTTATTAAACAGTTTTAAAAACAACATTAAAAACAACCACACTTACAAAAACATGACATGACATGACATGACACCACATACCATATAAAATTCATTTTACAGCGTACCATATCAGTGTACATACTTTGTTTTTGTAACTCTTACTCTTTAACTTATATTATTCATATAATTCCTAAATCTTACCTATACATTTCTTCTCAATGTCTAACATCTTGTCTAGCTATATCCTCTTATCACCTTATTCCCAAGTGTCTATATCAGTGGTTCTCAACCTTCCTAATGCCGCGACCCCCGCCCTGCTGCCATGACCCCCACCCCGCCCCCTCCCCGTGCGCAATGCGGTGACAAAGGGGGTATGGCGGGCTAGCGCGCGCT
>QLTV01003387.1:492654-510732 GCA_003457575.1 Thermophis baileyi | reverse complement strand
TAAAAAAAAAAAAAAGTTCCGTTAATAGTTACTGAAAATTATATGTGTATTTTAGCCCTGGTCAAATAAATCCACTTTATTTTCATTCCATTTATTTTGAAAAAGATTGATCTAATCCCTTCAAATAATCTCCCAGAAATTGAGGTAATACAATTGTTGCGGAGAAAAATAATTAGAGGCGAAATGAATCTTGTTTCCATGCTCTCAAACCTCAAGAATAAGACCGGAGGCCAGGAAAGAAGAAAAGTAATATATTTGCAAAACAAAAAATAAGAACATCTACGTCTGTGTCTACATGGTGAAGAACAAAGAGAACAAAAAAAAAAATAACACATGCGCAGTACAGATATAACATGAGAACTGCATACCAGTGTACAGTGTCGTTTCAGAATAAGAGTCCAGCTGACAAGTAAATATGAACGTGATAGTATAAACAGTAGGGGGGATAGCGGACATTCTTGTCTAACACCTTTCATTATGCTTATTGTCTCTGTCATATCACCGTTTATCATTATTTTAGCCGATTGTGATGAATATATTGCTTCAATCATTTTGGTAAATTTGTCGCCGAATTTCATAGTTTTTAATTGTGTCATGAGAAATTTCCAGTCCAGATTGTCGAAAGCTTTTTGCACATCAACAAATATTAGAGCCAATTGTTTGTCTGAATGTACTTCATAATATTCTAATACGTTCATAATCATTCTTGTATTATTTCGAATTTGACGTTTTGGAAGAAATCCATTTTGGTCCGAATGAATAATTTGATTTAATATTGTTTTTAATCTTTCTGCCATAATTGTCATAAATATTTTATAATCCAAATTCAAAAGTGAGATTGGTCTGTAATTTTTAATTGAACAGTTGTCCGAATCCTCCTTTGGTATTAAGGTTATATATGCTTCTACCCATGATCTCGGCAATTTGGCGTGTTCTAATACCTCATTGTATAATTCTAACATTTTTTCTTCTAGTACTTCCTGTAATTTTTTATATATCTTCGCTGGTAGCCCATCTGGCCCTGGTGTTTTGTTGTCTTTTTGTTTTTTGATGGCCTCTTTTAACTCCATTAATGTTATTTTGTCGTTAAGCATTATTTGTGTCTCCTCCGGCAAGATTGGCAAACTTTTGTTATCCAAGTAATTCTTGATGCAAAAAATGATTTTGCAGGTTCAAACTGTCCTTCAATTAACATCCCAGTTCACCTGTAGCTTTCTTCATGATCCTGTAACTTATTTTCATTCTGGTAACAAAGATGCAATTACTCAATTGAACTGATTTAGGAATACAGTATGGTGACATCAATAGCAGCAAATGAAAATTCTTACACTGCTCTAATCTTGAGCTACTCATCAAAATAATCACATAGCCCAAACCAGCTTAGTTTGGTAATAATGTCACTATTACTAGAAAGAAGAGAGCAATTTTGACCTTCCCCTGCCTTTCAGAAACAGGCTTCAAAAGGTTTTTTTATTAATATGTTTAACCCAGTTTATTTTAACTAAATATAAAATGCAGCTTTATAAGCATTAGGAGTGCAAGAGATGTTTCTATGCAATATATGCAAAAAAAAAAAAAAAAGTCTAACAATTAAAAAAGAAAGAAAAAAACTGAAGTAAAAAAGATTTTTCTATGAAAAAAATGCAAAAAAAAAAAAAGTCCAACATTTGGGGAGTTAGCATAAAGGATGAATTTTGAATGTTTCTGAATCCTCAGATATTCCATCCCCTCTACAGCTTTACCTCATCCAGTTTAAATTGAAAAAACACCAGCTCTATTGACAAAGAATAAAACACTTGCTTTATTCAATAGCTTCAAACTTGAGCCACAATACAATATTAATGTGGTGGCTTCTAATTCTTATTTTACATAAAAGCTTCATTGTGTGCCAAATCCAATCTCCACAGGCTACCTGAGCCCTAGATTTTTATGAGTCTACATTTCAGCACTGCAAGTCTACAGTACACATAATTTTCAATTATGTTAGGGCAGGCCAAGATCACTGCCTATATAACGTTACTGGTGAAGGAAATGAGAGTCAGTCCTGCTGTTGAGTGAGCTAACTCAACCCAGATGGCAGGAAAAAATGGAGAAAGAGAAAGATGTACTATTGGAATTAGGAAGCAGCAATCTAATCCTGCAACAACTTGCATAGTGGAGTAAGCTGCCAAGTAAAAAGCCCATCATCAAGACATTATTTTAAGTATCAGTCTGGAAACACAAGAAGAAAGAATTCTTTTTTGCAGAGGAAACATTGCATCAAAAACTGCTTATAGAAAGATGTACATGTTCCATTGTCTTTTTAGGTTTACAACTGCAGCAAAAATAGGTTTACATCTAGTATTTTCAACAGAACAAAGGTAACAGTGATAGAGTGTCCTATGAGAAACACAGCAGTATTTCTCAACCTTAGCAGCTAGGATCTGTGGACTTCAACTCCTAGAATTCTCAGCTAAGTCCACACACCATAAAATTGAGAAACACTGAATAGAGCAGAGGTCTTCAAACTTGGCAACTTTAAGATTTGTGGACTTCAACTCCCAGAATTCTCCAGCCAGCTGGCTGGAGAATTCTGGGAGTTGAAGTCCACAAGTCTTAAAGTTGCCAAGTTTGGGGGCCCCTGGTATAGAGTGAGAAATTCTGAATACAAATGACAGCAGGAAGTCCTTTAACTCAGAGAGTTGCTATAAAGGAAATTTGGAGGCAGAATTAACATAGATTTTATTTTAGTATCAGCATCCCAATTTTCATTGAGCTCCTAGGAATAATAGGAAATTCAATTTGTGTTTTAAAAAAAATCTGATTGACTCTGTCAATCCAAGAATCAAATATGAATATTGGGATAGAAAGCAAAACTCTTACAGAGTTTGTAATATCATATTGTATTTGTTTGCAAGCTTTTCTCAAAGGGTTAAGGGACCCTCTTTTTTCCCCACAAGAATGCTATGGGCTAGACTATAAAGTTAAGAAAGAATGGTTGGTGAAAATCACAGACAGTTTCCATGGCTCAGATCTAATCTAGCTCTTCATTTTATCTTTACATCACATTGGCTCAACCTCAAATTGTGTAGAATTCACAAATATTGTTCCTTTTGTATCTAACCGCTAAATATAGAATTCAAAAAGGAGTCCCAATCTCTACTCAAGCTGAAGTCTCATCCATTCTGATCTTCTAGAAACCACTAGAAGTTGCAAATAAACATTATGGCTTTATTATAAACATGTAAAGAATACCTAATATTTGGGATAATTTCTCAATTTAGAAATCTATTCTTATTTAACACAATTATTAAAAAACACAAATTAGAGATCTTTACTCCTTATCTTCCTTCCTGCCAGAGCTGCAAAAGAAATCAATACTTTTGCAAAATACAGAGGCCTTTAGCAGACCAATGGAATAAGTATATAAACTCACTTAGATCCAGAATACAAAATGGGCAGGTTGCTGACTTGATGAAAACAATGTGGCTTTCAGATCTTGCTAAACTCACAGGTGACAGGAAGGAGATAGCAAGTTCAATCTCATTCTCTTTTTCCATACATACCAATGAAAGCTAACTAACAGATAACCCTAATGTTTTGGCAAGCATATTTCTTCAAATCCTTATTTATAAAAGATAATCATTGGATGGTAGAGAACAGGAAGGCCTGGAGGAACATTGTCCATGGGGTTGCGATGGGTCGGACACGACTTAGCAACTAACAACAACAAAAAATAACAGTATAGTAGCTGCAGAAAATTGCTGAGAAGAAAAATGCATGTGATTCTCCTGATGCATGAACTTTTAACTCATTTTTTCCCTGCATCCATTTGCACATCTAGCCTTGGAGCCCAAAGGAAGTAAAAAAAAGAATGACGTGATTAAGATTTATCAAAAAGAAAAAAAAATATTTCCATGATATTATTGAATCCCAGTAAAGTCCAGAGGCAACATTATCACAGCAATGTACTTCGTTGCCAAATCAGGGAGGTATATGAGTTGATGAACACCTTTCAGTTATAGTTTTAACATGAATAATTTTTAATTTTAAAGTTTTTGGAGAATCTGTTTTACAATTACTAAATTTATACAACTATGTTATAAAGATTAATGGGTAGATGAAAGATTCAAAATAACTTTCTGGGCATTTTGGCTGGTATACATCTACAGACACTGATTAGGGGAGTATATGTAAAAAAAGATAAATCAGTATTTAACTCATACTGTAGAAATATATCTTTTTTTTTTTTGAGAAACAAGAAAATTGAATAAATTTGTAAAAGGTGCTCCCAAGAAAACCCGGAAATTTTCATTTAATATTCTTTGTGGATTTCTCTCTGTTTGGACCTTCTCAGTGACGGGAGGGTTGTTAATTTATGCTTCTTGGGTCCCAAGATGATTTTCAATCTTGCATACTAAATAAAAATAAAAAGTCCAAGACTACATTTTCCCCTGGTGCCTGGAACAGGAAGGAAAGTGGCATGTTTTAACATAAAAAATATTTCAGTTAAAAAGGAGATGATCAGAGTAGACCCAACCAAAACCTTTTTGCTGCAAACTTACTTACAATCCTTTTACTGAATTTTGTGCATTTTTGTTGTAATGTTTTATTTCTTTTAAAAATGAAGAGAGAGAGAAATAGGATGGGTTTTTTTATCCTAACCTTTTTCTCACAATGCAGGCTCTGCTTTTTTATGCAGATCAGCTGAGTGGTGTTCCACTGGTTGCAACAGGAATTGACTGACCGGCTTGTCACCTGAGCCTGACATTGTGGTGGAGATAGAGCCCAAAGTCACCCAACCAGTTTTCGTGCCTAAGGCAGGGGTGGGTAGCAGCAATGATTCTATATAAATGTCCTAATTAGATGTAGAGTGATTTGGTTATGAAATAAAGGCCAGCAAAATTTCTTGCACCCATTTTCCTTTAAATTTATAAGCTGTTACAAATATTTATTACAAAAACTAAAATATGAAAACTGAAATCCCCTCACACAAAGACTGAACACTTTCAAACACTTGTGATTTGTGAGGACACTACAAATGTCTAATCCAATCAGTACTGGGCCTACAGGTTCCCTCAGCCAAACATGCATATTCTTTTACAATACTTTTAAAAAAAGAAAAATGATTCAAAGAAATAAAAGTAACCCACAGGGAAAAAAACAAAGTTTATAAAAATATAAGTCATAAAAAACAAAACAAAACAAAATTTAATGGTTTTACAGATCAGCATAAGCCCATTGTTATTTCTCCAAATTAAAACAAACAAAAACATTTCATTTGGATCAATATATATTTAGGATATATTATGCTATAAGGATGGAGGGGGGGGAAACAACATTTCATAGAGAAAAGTTACTGGGTATACGTGCAGGAATCTAACTAACATATCAAAATGATAAAAAGCAGGAAGGATTTTGATAGGGCATTGAATCTTCCAAACAAGGATTAGTTATTGCCAAGGAAGATATTTTTAAAATTAAAAAGCAGTTAGTAAGATATATTCGGTCAAAAATACAAAATATACAGCTATGTACTTCTGTTTCACTGAATAAGAGATCTGATGTTAGTAATGGACACAAATCAACTTTATAGCATTTTTAACATCAAGATTAACAGAAATGTTATTAGTATTTGATGCAAAAGCTGGCAATACTCCAATACTGTAAAAAAGATTCCAGCTTTATTGAAATAGAAGGTATTATGCAAAACCCAAGACATGGTATCTTTAAAAAAAGCAACAGTGACATTTTGCAGACTTAGAATGCTGCAGATGTCATAAGCAAATAGAGAGCAAAACATTAAGCAGCATAATTTGGACTCCTTAATATTTCAAGTCCTGCGGGCATTTTGCTCACTGTGCCAAATAGCTGTGGTACTGGGTGAGAAGGATACCCATAGTGTGACTGGGTGTGGGAGAGAAAGCAATGGGATAGTTTCCCTCTAGTAACCAGACTGAAGAATTCTTAGCATGTTGACTCTTGAGAAGTTCTCACCACAATTTTCCCAGTAGACAAAACAGCACCACAGGCATCCAAACCACCAAGCCATGTCCACCAATTCTACTATCCCATAATCTCTGTCTGAGGACCAAACACTCTTAGCCTCCAGGCATCAACAAAGAGGAAGTCCGAGGAACCACTGGACTATTACAATCTTTAAATAACTTAAAGTGATCATTTGTTACTAAGCATAGTTCGTGTTTTAAAATAACTAACCCACAAAGTTACTTTTGATACCAATTTTTATTTAAGGGCCTGTGGTTTCTAGAAGTAGGAAATGCAACTGGCTATAGCTCACATTTGTCATTATACAAATGCAGCAATGTAAACACATACATACAGTATATACACAAAATAGAAATGAAACTGTAATATATCTGTTTATTTTTAAAGTAACTTTTACTTAAAATAACTACTTAATCACATTCAAGTTAAAATGTAGCTGTACCAGAAGTACTCCAAACTGCAATAAACTCATAACTAGTGTGTTTATCAAATAAAATAAACAGAGCTTCAAGATGAAACAGATAATGTTTTGTGAGTCCAAACATGTTGCGCATAGGCTGATTAAATTACTAGAGCCTTTATCAGCAGGAAAATCATAATACTGGAAAGATGGGCACCACTATGCTTGCAAATATAATGTAACTTTTTTTAAAAAAAATGATACATTAAAGCATTGTGAATAGTTTGTTTCTAATTAAAGGTTTTTTAAAAATATTTGGAAGGTTCTGTGGTAAATTTGAACTGAAAGATAAAATGATGTGCCAACATTATCACCAGTAACATCTTTAAGCTGCACTGGACTTGCTCAATAGTTGAGTCACATTTAATTGTTAAGGCGAAATGGCAAGGAATGGAAGGCCAGTTTGTGTAATGGTTAAGGTGCTGGCCTAGAAGCCAGGAGACTGTGAGTTTTAGTCCCAGCTAATGAATAAAAGCCAGCTGGGTGACGTTAGGCCACTTAAACTCTCTCAGCTCAATCACCTAGTACCGTGATGGCGAACATATGACACACGTGCCACAGGTGGCACGCGGAGCCATATCTGAGGGCATGCGAGGCGTTGCCCTATGTCAGCTCCAGCACGCATGTTTTTCGGCCTTCCGGAGGTTGGGGGGAGGTCGTTTTTCACCCTCCAACCAGAAGTTGGAGGGTGAAAACGGCCCAACCAGAAGTTAGTTTCCAAACTTCCGGTTGGGCCGTTGGGTCCATTTTTCGCCATCCACAGGCTCCGGAGGCTTTCCTGAAGCCTGGGGAAGGTGAAAACGACCTCCCCCCCGCCCTCCAGAAGGCTAAAAATCAGTTGGAATCCGTTTTTCGCCCTCCACAGGCTCCGGAGGCTTCGGTGAGCCCTGTGCGCATGCGTGAGGGGGAGGGCATTGCATTATGGGTGTGGGCACACACGCGCAATACTGACCTAGCAGTATTTTTGTTGTAGGGCAGGGATGTCAAACTCGCGTCATCATGGCAGTGTCAGGTGACGTATCGCGACTTTTTCCACCTTCACTAAACTGGGCATGGGCGTGGCCAGCACATGACGCATCCGGCCCGCAGGCCGTGAGTTTGACAGCCCTTGTTGTGGGGGGAAAAAGAGGAAGAGAAGAGGCATTACTATATATGAGTTACTTATAAAATAATAAAGGCAGGATAAAAATCTAATTAATTAATTAATTAATTAATTAATTAAGACTGAAATGAACAGTTTACATGGCAGTGGGCATTATCTATGCTGTGTTGCATAACTTGTGATGGTTTTTGCATGTAAAAATGCATGTGATTTGCTTTCTCTGGAATGGATATGTCTTTTATTAAGAGCCGCGGTGGCGCAGTGGTTAGAGTGCAGTACTGCAGGCTACTTCTGCTGATCACCAGCTGCCAGCAGTTTGGCAGATCGAATCTCACCAGGCTCAAGGTTGACTCAGCCTTCCATCCTTCCGAGGTCGGTAAAAATGAGGACCCAGATTGTTGGGGGCAATATGCTGACTCTGTAAACCGCTTAGAGAGGGCTGTAAAGCACTATGAAGCGGTATATAAGTCTAAGTGCTATTGCTATTTTCTGCCCTGTGAATTTTTTTCCCTTTTAATCTAACTACTTTGCCTTCTGTAAATAAATGTTCTATAACATAACGTGTCTGTTATTACAACTACTTCATAAATGGGCACATTCTGCCCATTGTGACAGTCATTTGAAAATGTCCACATTCCAAATATGCCTACTGAACCAAAATATTTAAAGTTCCTTAGCTTGATTGTCAGTACTGCTCCTGGTATTCTATGGGTCATTGTTTTCTTATCCCATGAGCTCCTTTCCAGTTGGGCGACAGACTCTCATTAACCAACATATTGCCATAAGCAGGATCTTTTAGCCACATTCAGATCAAGCCAGTCTTATCAACTACACTTGGTTTAATCACAACCAGAAGGAAAGGAGGATACATTGTATAAGTGGCAGATTATGGGTCTTGTAATCTCACTTTACAAAGAAACTATGGTTGATGTGGGTTTTCAATAAACTACACCAGGAAATAAAACAAAATGCTGTTCATTATGAAACTCAGAAATTGTAAAAATGTTAGCACAACACAAATAATAATTCCTACCAGCACACCTCTGCTCACATCTTAAGTTAAATAAGACAAACTATGCAATAGAGCAGTCTTGTTCTATCCATTTCTAAGACATTTGCACATTCTAATTTTTAAAACACACCAGTGAAAGAGGCCAATGTTATTATCTCCAGGCCACAGAGGCTGAGAAATAAGAAGTGGCTGATCTGTGATCAGTTATTGAGTTCACTGCAGGGATAAAAATCAAAGTGAGCACTTCCGATTCATAGAAAAGTCTCTTAGGCACCATTCCATGCCAGCTCTCTGTGAATTTAATATTTATCAAAGCAGTACAAAACTGTAACTCCTCCTCCTGCCAAATACTTTTTATAGGTTCTGTCCCTAACATATTACTTTAGCTCACTCCTGAATAAATGAATACACACACACACACATACATAGAAATAAAGACACACACACACACACACATACCTCTCAATATGCTACACTGGGTGCCAATTTGCTTCCAGGTGTTATTCAAGGTGATGATTGTCAACTATAAAGCCCTGCGTGTAATAGGCCTGGGACTGCCTGTCTCCCATATTGTCTGTCTGGCAATTCTGCAGGATTGGTGTGCTCCAGGTTCCTTCAATGAAACAATGGGACACCCCCCCCCCCCCGAAGGATACCTTCTCTGTAGCAGTGCCTGCACTCTGGAATGAGGTTCCTACTGGTTTTTCAAAGGGGCTTTCAGAGTTGCTCTTCTCTCTCAGGTCGTTAGGGATGGTGAGTGAAGCCCCCTTGAATTCTTTTTTATGTTTCAATCCATTTCTATTATGCTGCTATCTTTTATTTCTTATTTCTATTTTTTGATTGTATTTTTTTAAAAATGTTTTCTTGTCAATCACCTGAAGTTATTGGGAATCAGGCAGCAAACTAATTTAATAATAAATAGCAAATAACTCTATATTTCCAGTGATGATATTTGGCTTTCACTTTCCAACATGCACAAATATAATATGAACTTTTACTAAATAATTTTCATGTTGATAGATCTAAAAAAAATAATATCCAGACAATTTTCTATTGAGAATTCTACCAATAGTCTCCTCATCATGAAAACAGATCTTGATCGGGAGGAAATCTACACAAATGTGTATCTTTTCACTATATGTGTTGAATAAACCTATTAGCCCATGCAAGTATTGTGAAATTTTTAAAAAAGTAAGTTTAAAAAACTTTCAAATGTTATAGTACTTCCAACAGATGGCTTTAATTTTCTCTCAAACATTGTAAATAAAGGACTTGACAAAGCACCCAGATGTATTTTTTTTTAAATTCAGTTGCGCTTAAAGAGTCTAGAACCGTGATGGCGAACCAAAGGTGGCACGCGGAGCCATATCTGAGGGCACGCGAGGCGTTGCCCTATGTCAGCTCCAGCGCGCATGTGTGCACTGGCCAGCTGATTTTCGGCCTTCCGGAGGGTGGGGGGAGGCCATTTTCAGGAAAGCGTCTGGAGCTTGTGGATCAGAGGTGGGTTCCTCCCGGTTTGGACTGGTTCACCTGAACCGGTAGCGACCCGCTCGTGATGTCACGATGATGTCACGGATCCGGTTTGGTCTGTGCCGGTCCGTGGATGCCGCCATCTTTTTTTTAAATTTTTTTGGATTTTTGGGGGGGGAGATTTTTTTCTGGGGTTTGTTTCTTCTGCGCATGCGCAGAAGCCGAGTTTCCGGCACTGAAGCAAAGCGCGCGCATGGCCATGAGGCGTGGCCACGCGGCGTGGGAGGAAGTGAACCAGCAGTGAGGTAAGTTAGAACCCACCCCTGCTGTGGATGGCAAAAAACAGGCCCAACGGGCCTACTGGAAGTTCGGAAACCAGCAGTTCGATTCTCACCAGCTCAAGGTTGACTCAGCCTTCCATCCTTCCAAGGTCAGTAAAATGAGGACCCAGATTGTTGGGGGCAATAGGCTGATTCTGTAAACTGCTTAGACAGGGCTGTAAAGCACTGTGATGTGGTATGTAAGCCTAAGTGCTATTGCTAAATGCTATTGCTAACCCAGAGATCATATGTCTCATATTTCCAAGTTACTACTGATCAACTGAGCATGCTATGCTATAACATTTTTATTAATCCCTTTTCCTCATATCCAAGACATTACTGGATTCTGTTGCTTCTTATTTGCAGCATTTCCATGATCTGCCATGAATTTCCTACCCTGCAGAGGGAATGTAATCTCTAATGTAATTCATTTCTCATATCCTCCTCCTGCTTTTTCACTCTTTCTAGTATCTATGCAGCTTCCCATACTTGCAAAAACAATCCTTCTTCAAGATATCTTTTTTTCAACAACTTCCTCAGCACAAATGAACAAAGCATTCCTTGGCATCATATATAATTACTTTACACAAAATGTAGATCCCTAGAGTAAGGCAGTCTTGCAATTAATGACAATGAGATTAGCAGTGATTCCTGTGTTCTGAAGGATCTAACATACAGTTATCACTAATTAAATCCATAGCAGTTCTAGGAAATGCTGATTATATTCCCCATACAAACTGCTTGCTTTTCCGTATCTGCAAGCATCCAATCACTATTTCCTTTAACTGTACATGCATTTCATCATTGTTTAAGAGTGTAAAGGATTAGCCAGCTAAAACTGACTTTTCCATTTTTATTGCTTCTGGATTTGTTTGATATTTGAAATATAAAGCAAAAAAAAAATACTCTGAATTTAAATAATGGAGGAAAGCAGAAAATTTGTATTTCACAGCTAACTTCTAGCAGCAAGGAGTAACTGATTATTTAAGAAACCGAAAGCAAAGAAATACTATGAGGTCCTATTGGCTCTAATTTCAAATCTGTATTCTCTGCACATGAGCCACCAGTGTACATTTGTTTCTCACTTAAAATAGAGGCATGCACTAAATCAAGTGCATTAACTTTAAAATAGTTTGTCAATGAAATACATTAAGTTTGAATGTGATTTACAACTGGATTTATAAGACCTGAGATTCACTTCAACTATACACCCTTTTTTATTTCAGCAGCAACAAGAAAACAGACACACACAAAAACATCTTTTTATTTTTATTAGGAGGCCAGAGAAAAGGAAAAGGGAGGGGAAAATCGACTGTTCTATTAGCCAGAGGCACTTTGCAAGCAGGAAAGTAGAACTCAAGATGTGGGCAGGCCTCAGGTTTCAGTGCCTCGGGGCACATCGAAGAGACACCAATGTATTTACTGAGCAGTCAGTAAAGCAATGTCTCCAATCTTATCACATGCTATAATCTCATATTTTATGAGAATCCACAGTACATTTCCAAGTTCAAGCAGGGGATACAATTGCTTAGATGAAGCATAAAGAAAGATTATTAACCATCTATCTGGTATAAAATAACTTAGACATGAATTCAAACAAATATAATTTCCCCTTGTTTCACAAATAAGTCCAAATTCCAAAATTGGGAATGGGAGGTAAGAATCCTATTCCGGTTATTTTAATGCAATGGAAAGCAGAATTCAATTTTGTGCACACCTGTACAAAATCATTGCATTGTGCACTACCTGTATACTACTAAAACTCTTATGTCTGTTTTTCTCTGTCTCTTATGCCTACTCAACCTTCAATTGGGCAAAGCCATAGTTCATAGGGCAGCTCTTTTTGAATAACCATACTTTAAATGGGCTAACTTACAAAATGTTAAAATACAGGAGTCATGTCTCCCATGGAATTGAAATTCAGTGCTGCTGCACTCAGCTGCGGTCATATAATTGCCATTTCCAATGTTTCCTACCAGCTTCCCACAAGTCAGTGGGGAAGCCAGCAGGAAGTGTGAATTGTTCTGAGGTAATGACAGAATTGTATACCTCAGGGATTGAAAATGAGCAAAGTAAGTAAGGAAATAAATAAAGGAAATGGAGGAAAGGAAGAAGGGAGGGAAGGATGCCTGCCCAAGATCATTCTGTTTACCTATTTAGGGAAGTACACAATATATTTTGACTTATTGGCATTTGTGGAGGGAGGGAGGGGAGGGAGTTGTTTAATCTTATATAAAGTTAGTGAACCAATGATATGCATAGCAAAGACTATTACTTAGGCAATACCTTGGGATTATTTTAGCTTAAATGACTCTTTGACACAAACTCTTGCCAACACAATCTCTTGCCTTTATGTTATTTTGTCAGATTTCCGTACAATATATTCAAATATTCAATAATCTGTTTTCAACATTATTTTTTTGAAAACTCTACTACTGGAATGAGAATGGGAATGAGCAGCAATTCTTTTTCTGAATATCACTCTTAGAGAGTTAATTGCTATCCATTATCCACAATTTAACTTATCTTGCAAACATCTGGTTTATTCCAGTCAGCACAAAAAATAAAACCAACATTATTAAAGAAACCACCCTGCTACTTGCAAATCAAGAACAGACAAAGAAACTATGAATATTGCCAGCATTTGATATGCGCAAGGTGCTGAAAAAATTTCCATAGACAGAGAGATCACCCAGACTTTCTGGTCAATATAGCCAACAATTAGATTATTGAAAAGTAGTGGATATAAAGTCAGCCATATCTTGAAGGCACTAGATTGGGAAAAGGTGAGTTAAAGTGATTATTGCAATAAATTATAGACAATACAAGCTTTTATTTAGAAATATGGAAATTGCTTTCTCCAAGTCCATTTACACTAGTATCAATGTAGTAGTCTGTCCCTAACTAGTAGCAGCATACTAGCCATTTGCATCACCTGCTATCATATATTTCCCCTAAGCATGCTTTTTTCTGCAGAAATAGCAGATATTGAACTTGATATCTACTCATTCAAAATAGATAATACCATTGTCACTGAGTCTGTGCTGTTTTTGATTTACAAACACAAGTTATAAAGGAAACACAACAGACTTCTACTAACACATTTGGAATTTTGGGAGTGTGTAATAGGAGCTCTTACAAAACAGCTATTTTGATGGGTGTAACCAGTCATAAAAATCTATTTATCAGGAAGGAGCCTGGTAAGGTTACTTTCCTCCATCATCTCTAACCTTCAAGATATTCCCTTTCACCTCATTTTACCTTCCGTTTCTCTCCGTTTCTTTCTTTGGAAGATGGACAACCTTCTAAACAAACCACGGGGTTATAGTCAACTCAAAAGCATCACTGAAAATAAAAACAATATTTAGTTGGGGCTTTGCTGTATGCTGGCTTACCACTTATTTTATTGAATAATGCCTTCAAAATTAGGTTGGAAAGAGAACTAGAGCTTCCAATAGGGGTGTTTGCAGGCATATTGATATGCCTGACTGCTACATAACCAAACTCAGAAACAGGAAAATTATGTTCATCCCTTTAAAATGGGAAAACTGGGCCCTGGGCATTTTCTTGAGTTCTAACCAAACCAACCAAACCTGCTTCTCCACTTCTTTTCTCATTGTTCTACATGCACAAGAAATGCAGAAATGTAGGTGTGAAATAATAGATCAAGAAAATGATCAGAATTTGGACTGCAAGGATAGATTCTAGATTTATTGATTTTATGTAGGATGTAGCCTAGATTTCTGAAATTCTTCTGACTACTGTAACTGTTTTCTTGGCTGTGATTGTATCGATGAGGTGAAAAATATACAAACTGACAACTCTTCTACATAAATAGAATGTAATGAAGCATATTATCTAATTACGATTATAACAAAATGCCTGCTTGCAATACTGTAGATATCATTTGAGCTTTTTATTCCATTCTGCAAATGACTAAAAGTGGCACTTTAAAAAAAACCTGTCACTCATCCAAATGCAAATTAAGCTTTTTTTTTTTTTAAGTACACAACATTTGGGTCAATTTCCAAGAAATGCTGTGGAACTGCCCATGTTTACTGCAGCTCTGGCAATGCAGTACAACCTTCAGTCAAGTTATTAACTTGAATGTTGAACTTCACAGCCTGGCTGTCTTTTTCAGCCATCCTTTTGATGTTACCTCCAAAGCAACTGATCAAAGGCTCCAAGTGTGGTGAAGGGAAGTCCCAGGCTCTTAGCCTACCAGCCTGAGATATATGTTAAAATGCTAGACAAAAAAAAAGAAAACAAGGAGAGGGAGGAAAGGAAAGGAAAGGAAAGGAAAAGAAAAGAAAGGAAAGGAAAGGAAAGGAAAGGAAAGGAAAGGAAAGGAAAGGAAAGGAAAGGAAAGGAAAGGAAAGGAAAGGAAAGGAGAAAGGAAAGGAGAAAGGAAAGGAGAAAGGAAAGGAAAGGAGAAAGGAAAGGAAAGGAGAAAGGAAAGGGGAAAGGAAAGGAGAAAGGAAAGGAAAGGAGAAAGGAAAGGAGAAAGGAAAGGAGAAAGGAAAGGAAAGGTTGTAGAACAATTTTTTAAAAAAATGTACCATCAAGTGCATCTTTGTGTCTGTTCAGTACAATGCATTCATTCACATGCATATATATGCACATTCAGACTATAGCCAAGGTGCTTTTAGTGATTCCTTCCTTTCATTTGCAGTAAACCCCTAAACAATGGGTTTTACTGCTATTTTGTATAGAACTCTGAATGTTAGTGGAATGACAATTATCACCAGTTGTGTAATAGCCTATCCTTGTACATTACAACAACCTATCACTGCATACAGCATCTTTAAGTCTGTAAATCTGATCACAGTCACATATTAACACTGCCTGCTGCTATAAATTTAATAATATGGCAAATGTCATTAAAGGCAGATGAGAAAGTTGCTCCTGCTTTGGTGGAGGAAGGGGTCCCATGAAGCATACAAACTGCATGTCAGGCAAATAAAAAAAGCTGCTGCATTTGAGGTTTCAGTCCTGTTACCCAGAATGTGAAGACACTTCTCCACCTACATAATGGGCCTTATTTACCCATAACATTTTTTAAAATTTCTGATCCTAACCCTCACTTGAAATAAATACACAGGTAAGCAAGTTCAAATGCCCTATTTCATCTGAGCCCTAAACTGTGCTCAACAGAAACATGCATCTGATTTCTGAAGATATAAAGCAGCAAGTGTACTAGAGCAGCTTTCTTCTGCATGAGACTGTGGAAGGGAGGGAGAAAGAAAAAGAAAAAAGAAAAAAGAAAAAGAAAAAAAGAAAAAAGAAAGAAAGAAAGAAAGAAAGAAAGAAAGAAAGAAAGAAAGAAAAAAAGAAAGAAAAAGAAAGAAAGAAAGAAAGAAAGAAAGAAAGAAAGAAAGAAAGAAAGAAAGAAAGAAAGAAAAAAATCCTGTCTTGGAATCTATTCCCTTAATTATATACAAACAGTAAATTTTTGTTTGTTTGGGATAATTCATTTTTGCAATGTTAATAAAATAAACATTGTTGAGAATGTATAGCTAAGAAAAGAGAATAAATCAATAGCTGACCAAAGCCATGTGTTGTAGAAAGAAAGAAAGAAAGAAAGAAAGAAAGAAAGAAAGAAAGAAAGAAAGAAAGAAAGAAAAAAATCCTGTCTTGGAATCTATTCCCTTAATTATATACAAACAGTAAATTTTTGTTTGTTTGGGATAATTCATTTTTGCAATGTTAATAAAATAAACATTGTTGAGAATGTATAGCTAAGAAAAGAGAATAAATCAATAGCTGACCAAAGCCATGTGTTGTATCAAGATAGAACAACAGAAGGAAACAACCAAGAATAAAAATAGGACAAAATCTGATCTGTATTTTGCCCCTCATAAATGACCACAGTCACCTGGACAGGGAAAAGAATGGAAATATAGTATTTTTAAAATGGTATCAAAAATCTTTTCAATATGTATAATTAGAGCATTACTTTCTTTCTCTAGTTTTTTTTTTACTTAAAACACAATTGTCTTCAGATTTTCTAACTAGCCACAAACCTATTTAGCCAAGGTAAGCAAAAAATTAGGATCAAATACCTAATTAGAAGGAAATTGGCACTGTAGCACAGGAGTAGGAAGTCTTAGCTCCTTCAGATGTCATTGAACCATAATCTCCATCAGTACCAGCTCGCATTATCAAGTTTGAAAGATGTTGGGTAGTCCTTAGATTCCCTTCCCCTGTTTTACTGTATACATATGTCACATATTTAACATTGCACATGCAACAATTGTCTACAGCAAAAGGCTGCACCTAGCTGACCTTACCTGATTCCCCAAAATTAACCAGGGCTGGACCTGGGTAAGTACTTGGACAGAAGACACCAAGAAATCCCAGTGTTACAGTTTAGATTCAGAAGTTAAACAGACATCCTACAAGACAATGAAAACCACTTCATCACTATTGCCAAGTAAATTCCACATAGATGTATCTATGTAGTCACTATTTGTCAAGCTCAATTCATTATTTAACAATTATGGCACTTCTCCAGCAATAATAAGAACTTGTAATATCTGATTTTTTTTTCCCTTCCAGTATGAATTAAATACATCAGGGGTGTCAAACTCGATTTCATTGAGGGCTTCATCAGGGTTGTGTTTGATCTCAGGGGGCTGGGTAGGTGTGGCTAGGGTGGGTGTGACCAGCTTGACATCACTCGTGTCGGGAGTGCCTATGGTGGCTGCTCCCGAGCACTCTGCCAGCAAAACGGAGCTCCCAGAATTAAATCCTATAATCACATTTAGCAGAAAGGAAGTGGAGCAGCACATTTGTGCTTAAGATATTTTAGTCTTTTAAGGAAGTAACATTCTCTTTTAACTCGCTCCTCTTCAAGAATGCTTGGGAAAAGATTAAAGTTCTCGCTGTTGATACAGCAAATGGTGAAAGAGAACCCTTCTTCATTATTTAGCTTCTCAAAATCTAAAGGGAAATTGTTCCATGATGCAACATAGATGTATTTAACATGAGTCCCTTGACAATTCCTAAAACATGACTCTGGACAACATTCACGCTTAAAAACAACATTATCTTTAATACAGCCTTCCAAATTATATTCTATCTAGCCCTGAGAAGAAGGAGATAACTCTTTTCCAAAAGGAAAGCAACTGCAGATCACGATTGGAAGAATAGAGAGCAATCCATTCAACTCCCCTTCGGCAAATGACCTATCAACAACAGTACAAGCATTTTGCTTGACTCAGGCAACTGGGGTTTTCTGCTTAACCCACAGGCATTTTTCCTATTTCAAAGTTTCTATTAACTCCCTACTGATGTACCCTAAAAGAATTTTTAAAGGCTTGGAAGCACATAAATAAAATACTTTGATGGACTGGCACAGCCAAATGAAAGTCTTTCTCCTGCAGTGGTGGTGATAAAAGTTTCAGTTGCAGTTATATATGCAGGCCTCCCTAGATTTCTGATAGCTGGCATTGCTGACCAGTAAGCACTGCTCAGCATTCAAGTTATCACAGATGATATTTAAGATGAGCAGCAAAGAAAGATTTATCTCTCTATCATCTATCTACTAATCTATCTAATCTATCTATCTATCTATCTATCTATCTATCTATCTATCTATCTATCTATCTATCTATCTATCTATCATCTATCTATCTATCTATTATCTATCTATCTATCTATCTATCTATCTATCTATCTATCTATCTATCTATCTATCTATCTATCTATCTATCATCTAATTTAT
>QLTV01003387.1:455992-470290 GCA_003457575.1 Thermophis baileyi | reverse complement strand
GGAGAAGGAGAAGTGAACAGCCTGCCACCGCTGTGGCTCCTCCTCCCTCTCCTCCTCCTCCCCCTCCTCCTCCTCCTCCCAGCCTCACTGTCAAACCTTGGGGTTTACCTTACCAGGGGGGGGGAGAAAGGTCCTGGTGGTGGTGGGAACGTCCGTGGTGCCAGAGACTGCAGCCACGCTCCGGAGAAGCACCGTTGGAGCTGTGATCCAATTAGCTGTGTGCATGGCGGCCAGCGCAAGAGAAGCGGGACACCCGATGCTCAGCTCTGCAGCCCTGTGGAGCCGGTCTGGAGATTTCCGGAATGGCCTGCGCTGGCGGGGCACGTGGCTTGCCTACATAACTTTGCCAGCGCCACTGCCTCTGCAAAGGCTGCGGGGCTGTACAGCTGAGCGTCGGGCGTCCCGCTTCTCTTGCACTGGCCGCCACCATGCACACAGCACACAGCACACAGCTGCAAAATCTGCGCTCACATCTTTTTTAAAAGTCTCCTTTCCCAAAAGGAAAATAACTCAGGTCGTGGAACTGTCATGTGTAGCATAAACATAGAAAACACAGACACACAAACACAGACATACAACCATTCCATTCTATTTACGGGCTAAGCGAGCACCTTTGGCTGCTTTTAAACACAAAGAAACAAGACTTTACTCTCCCACAGGCGCGGCTGGACTCTGCAAGCGAAGCCACCTCTCGCCCCCCTTTGCCTGGCGCCCCTGGAAACACACCCCTCCTTTCCTCCCTAGATTTGCCTTCCCACGTAAAGGGTCTCGGGAGAAAGTTGGAGGAAGGTGGCTGGACCGGCGGAGGCAGGTCGTGTGTCGGCATTGTAGGGCCACGTCTCCCACGTCCATCACCAGCCAAGGCAGGGTGGAGCCGAGCGGTTCCTTCAGCTGGAAATATCAAGGCGGGTCATTGCCCATCTGGCTTCTGGCTTTCAATTACGGTGCTCATTCGAAAGTTTGGTGCCAAGACTTCACAGCCAAGAAAGGAAGGAACGGCGCTCCCCTCTCTTTCCCCAACCCCCTTGAAGTTGAAACACCTTCCCTTTATAAATCTCTTGCAGCCGCTTTGCAATGTAGACCTCTTAGCTCAGATAGCACCCCGAGGATCAGGTAGCTGCAAATCTCTTGCAGGATAAGGAAGTGAGGCTGGAGGAGGAGGAGGAGGAGGAGCAAAGAGGCAGCGCAAACAGCCTCCAACGTGGATCCTTCTCCTCCTCCTTCCCCGTCTCCTCCTCCTCCCCTTCCCCTTCCCCTTCCCCTCCTCCTCCTCCAACCCCATTCCTTTCTAGCACTGATGTTACCTAGTTTGGGTAATGAAATATCTGCACCAAACTTTCGAATGAGCACCGTTCCTCCTCCATCTGCACCTGGTGCTCACCGGAGCCTTTCGGATCTCGCTCTCCTCTCCCCACACTCCAGGAAGGAAGCAGCAGCGGGAAGCCTCTTTGCAGCCACAGCGGCAGGCGATGGGCCCAACTGCAGGTGGCGTGGCGCCCCCACCCGACCCCCGCCATGCAAATGCTGCCCCATGCGCCTGAGCTGGCTCCCAGCGTTCCTCGTGCGCAGCTCCACCGCCCCAGAAAAGGAGCTGCAGAGGGACGGGCAAGTGCTTCCCTCGCATGCCCCATCTTCTTCTTCTCTGCTTTCGCCGCTGCTGCTGCTTCCACAAGCACATGCGCACCAGGCTACTGGCCAGCTCACTCACCTGCCTGCCTGCACCACGGTTGCTGCAAGGAGAGCGAGATCCAAAAGGCTCCGGTGAGCACCTGGTGCAGATGGAGGAGGAAGGGAAGGCTACGGCCAGGCCCGCCTGCCTTTCGGATCTCGCTCTCCCTGCGGCAACCGTGGTGCAGGCAGGCAGGCGAGCGAGCTGCTTCTGCTTCCTTCCTGGAGTGTGGGGAGAGGAGAGCGAGATCCGAAAGGCTCCAGTGAGCACCTGATGCAGATGCATCATGCCCGGCCTCGCTTGCTCACCAGCCAACCAACCAGTCAGGTAGCAGCTGGGCAGGGCTCCCTGGCTTGCTCCGCTCCTCCTGTGTGCAGAGAGAGAGAGAGAGAGAGGAGGAGGACGGGAAGGCTACGACCCAGCCAGGCGTGGCTGCCTTTCAGATTTCGCCCTCCTTCTCTCCTCGCCACTCCAGGAAGGAAGCAGCAGCGGCGGGCGATGGCTGGAAATGGCTGGGGGGCTCGGCTCGGGCTCCTTTTCTCCCTTTTCCTGCTTGGGTTTCGGGACACCTTCGTGGAAACTCCGCCCCTGGATATGGGCGAAGCAACCAGGAAGAAGCAGGAGGCGAGAGGAAGCACAGGCGGTGCTCAGCAGCCCGGATTCTGCTTCGCCACCAGTTCGGGAGCTCTTCTCCTTCTCGTGGCTTGGAAGTCCGGCAGGAAGGGAAGGGGAGGCGGTGGCTGGCCTGAAAATGGAGACAGAGCCGCGCCGCTGGCGCCACCTTCCTCCTCCCCCCAGCTCTGCCTCCGCCCAGTAGGAGGGAGCCTAAAAGCTGAGTCACTAGTCACGCTCCCTCCCGAGCTGAGGAGACACGCCGTCAAAGCCCACCACGGCCACTAAGGTGAGGAGACCACCCCGGCTGGCCTCCCCACTCACCCACCCCAGGTTTTGGGAGCGCTGGCTTGGCCACCCCGCCCCCTTGTGTTTTGTTTGTGTTTTGAAATGAGTCGGGCATGTGCACTCGTGGAAGCAGCAGCAGCGGCGAAGGTGGATAAGAAGAAGATGGGGCATGCGAGGGAAGCCCGGGAGGAGGGAGATGTGTGCCTGAGTGGGCCGGTAGCTCTTGCCCTTCTCCCTGCAGCTGCCGCTGCTTTTCTGGGGTGGCGGGGCTGCACAGGAGGAACGCTGGGAGCCAACTCAGGCACACGGGGCAGCATTTGGTGGCTGGGCGGCCACCTGTCCTGCCCGCTGCTCCTTCCCCGGCTCGGCTTGGTTGGCGACGGAGTGGCAGGCATGGCGGGGTCAGGTGGGGGCGCTGCACTGCCTGTGGTTGACTTTGCACCTCCACCATTTTTATCGAGCTCCCCCCCCCCAAAAAAACCCGGACCCCAACAAACACCCGTTGTTTCAGCCAAAATGGAGTTTGCCTGTCACTCCCTCACAGACCGACTCCAGCCCTGTTGGTGTCCCAGCCCCTTACTTTTAGTGCACCTTCATAGCTGCTCCGCCGGGCCCTTTCGGCTCTGGCACCAGGAAATGGCTGACATCGCCTCGCTTCGTCCCTTTGGCAGGGCAGCCCAGCTCTGGCACTCCGCCGCTCGGCACATGCACACAGCTTTTGGAGGAGGCTTTCCTGAACCCTGGGGAGGGCGAAAATGGCCTCCCCTCTCCGGAAGGCCGAAAATCAGCTGGCCAGTGCACGCATGCGCGCTGGAGCTGACAGGGCAACACCTCGCGTGCCCTCGGATATGGCTCCACGTGCCACCTGTGGCACGCGTGCCATAGGTTCGCCATCATGGGTATAGGGTCTTCTAATGGATTATGGTCTTTTTATAGGGTCTTCTAATGGGTTCTAATGAATTAGAAGATCTCCAAGGTCCCTTCAAATCTGTTCTGTTATTCCATTATTCCGTTATTCTGTTGTTAATCCATTATTCTTGAACAGTCCTATAAATCTCTACCAGAGTAAAAGTGCAACTGCAGTGCAGTGCAACTGCTCATTTCAAATGGCCATGTGTCAATGTATTCTTTGCAAACAAAACCCCTCTTTTGCATATCACTTCATATTAACTGTAGTTAGCACATGCTTGAAATGGCTTAAAAGACCATCAATAATAATGCATCCATTTTTCCCTACTAACACAGTGGTCCCCAACCTTTCCAGCTTTGCAGACTGGTGGTGGCTGTGGAGTGGGGGGAGGAGATAGGATGGTTTCATGCATGCATGGGCCACTTGTGCAAATGCAGCTTTGTGCGCTCGCTTGCCACTTGCACAGTCAGATTCCCAACAAACAGCAGACTGGGGGTTGAGGAGCCCTGTACTAACATACATCCTGGCTTAGTAAGATCTAGAATTAGTAATTGCCTCTTAAACTTCTCTTGAAAGCACATGGTGTCTAATGAGTTCCACTATTTCCTGTTTCTTAACATGCAAGCAAGATTGAACAAAAGGCTAGTACAAATGTATGAACCAATAGTAGATGATCATATTGTTCCTATAGCAGGTAGCCAAACTGCTCGTGACTTGATTATACTTTCTGTGAAATATAAAGATTATAGTTTGGGTTCTCCTTGATCCTACCATGCTTCTCAATTCTTTTTTGCTTTTTTCCCATATTCTTGAATTTTTGCTGATGCAAGAGCTGATCTTTCTACAAAGAAATTTTTGGCTCGCCTTTTTCTTGTAGTTCTACACTGAAATGGTATAATCCACTTTCTATGGAATTATGGTACTCTGAAATCTATTCCAATTTACAGCTTGTTTAGAACACTGGGGATAAGATTGCTGACTAATAAAAGACAGCACTACTATTTGAAATGTTTGAATCCAGTTTAAAATGTTAATATGCAATAGCTGAAGTAGAATCTCATCCCATGTATTTTCCCTCATTCTTTTAAGATCTGACAGGAAGACTTCATTATGGGAATTTCTATTCTCTGATGTTTTGGGCTGCCAACAAGATTGAAGACTTTCTCTCAATGACACCTACTCCTAAAATATCCTCCCAGGATCATCCTCCTCCGCTTAGTCAAACTGATCAAGATCTTTTTTGTAAAGCTGCTCAATCAGTTCCCATTATTGTTTTATTTTGTGCTCTGCTTAAATACAATTTTTATATATATTCTACCTTGCTGAAAATTGCTCCAGAGACCTTGTGTGAGTGGGAAGCAGGCTAAAAAATATATGTAATAAATAATAAATAAAAGTTGTTATCCCAACCTAATCAATTATTTATCCCTCTAAACAATAAATACATGTTACCCAAGTCTTCAGAGTTAAGAGCCCATTGATTAGAAATGCTTTTCAGTTCCTCAAATTTCAGCCAAGTTCTTACAATATTAGACTGCTGTAACACAAATTCAACACAAACAAAAGCTTCTTAAGGACTGTGTTTTAATTTACACTTCCTCAAGTACTCAATAAAATAAAGGGAAAGATATTATAGATTCAAATAGGATATATACTACAGAAATCTCTCAAATGCCTACTTCACAGGTATTCTGTTACAAATTACATTCTTCAAAGAAAAAAAATTCTCACTTTACCTGGTACCACACTTGTTCATTTGTGTGGTAAAGCATCAAGCTTCTCCTAAGTGAACATCAAATAAAGAAATAATGCAATTCTACTAGGACAAAAATGCATTGGCATTTTATTTACAACAAATAGTACTTTTTAAAAAAAAATAATCACAATGGGGAATGAAACCCTCAAGAATTAGGGTACTTTTCCATTTAAAATCATTTAATTCTCATACTCTACCCCTTTTTCTTTAAGCTGAATTTTTATCTGAACAAAGGGAAACTATGTATTTAGAATCAAAACAATAAATTCCTTTTCATTGTTGCTTGTTACAGTTTATCCTTCCCACTCTATATTTTGATCTACAAAAACAATTTATGATAATCTTTTGTCAAGCCAGAACAACTAAATGTACTAAAGTATAAACTCCATTTGCCATGCACTGGAGATGGTAATTGTAGACCAGCACATTTGAAGGGTATCAGCGAAAGTGGAAGGACAGAAAGAGGAAAGAGAGAGGAAAGGTCTTCTTCAGAGATTGAAGACAGCCTACATTTATAAGTATGTAACAATGGTGGATAGGTTACCTCAGCACTAAAAATTAATGATTATGAAATCAATGTATCCTAATTCATCCATCTATATTTCAAAAATTGGAAGGACTTAAAAGGGTTGTCTAAGTTTCACAAAACACATTAAATTAACTGTTCCTTGATTATTTGTATCTGAGAATAGTCTGGTTGCTTATATAAGTATTGGGGAAAAGTAATTCCCCATTGTTCTTAAATTACAACTCCCAACATTCCATGACATTCAGCCATGCTAACTCAGACTGGTAGGAATTATAATTCACCCTATAATACTAACTCTAGGGTGGATATTACATACTTATTAACTGGGCAGTAATTTTTAGCTGTTTACTGAGCCCATAAAAATAAGCTCCTGCAGTTAATAAAGCAGAATCTTCTACCTCAAAAGGTCAAAGTCTAGTATTGTAACAAGTTGGCTGAAGAACGTAAAACAGAAATAAAGACTTCCGTGACAGGAATTCCTTGTAGATAAAAGAAGCTGACATGGAAGAAAATAGCGTAACTGGCAACAGATTCCTCTTCTTACTGGCACTAATTTCATGCCTATCAATGGGCTGGAGAATTCCAAAATCCTTCTCCTCTGGAACTCTTTGTCCCAACACACCAGGGAGATAAATTAGGTCATATGTTATGCCCCTTTCCCTCCCAGCTCTTGTTAACTGAATACCAACCACATGGATCACACCAGCCAATACCAGAAGCATATGCTATTCATTATTTGATGATTAAAATTAGGCCAGATTTCACACAAACAAGAAAAAGAATTAACAATTAAAAATAAAAATATGCAAGGACAGATACATAATGAATGATAATGCTTGTATTAATTGAAAAATTGTAAATACAGATAATTTAAGAAGTTGATTTTTCCCAAAAGTGTTTGGAAGCCAAACAGCAAAGAATCCATGCACATTTTTATAGTTTCAGGTTTAATTAAAACAATACTACTTGAATCTGAAGAAATTAAAGAGACAGTTGAATGTTAGTAGCATAATATTCTTCCAAAGAATGCAATTGAGGAAGAAAATGCAGGCTGAAACTCATTATTTTATCATTCCAGTTCTGAAAATGGCCAACCCTTAAGCATTCAAAAGAAATAGCATGCTTTCTAACTGCCTTTTTCAGCACATTTTGGGGGCAACCTTTATTTTAACTCACCTTTCTCTAAACACAGAGATTAAAGCATTCATTGAATTACATTTTTAAACTGTCCATCTGCCTCACAGAGGGACTCTCCAAAAATTAATGGAATGGATATGTTAGTCAAATAAACTACTAATTATCATTAACTGATTAATAGGCTAGTAAGTCACTAATTAATTTATCCAATTTTAGTGAGATTAATACTGTTACAGGGCTTCTGGAAAATTTCACTGCTTAAACTAAGTTTTGTATTGCTTTGACTGGATAAGGTATAAAGGAAGACATTATTGGATGATAGGTTTGCTGGGGGTGTTTGAGAATTTCATTCATATTTTTATGCCAGTGTGTGTGTGTGTGTGTGTGTGTGTGTGTGTGTGTGTGTGTGTGTGTGTGTGTGTGTGTGTGTGTGTGTGTGTGTATTTAAAGAAAGCACAGGTTTTTAATGCTTTAGGGATTATGCTAGAAAATGACAACTATTTTGGTTTGGAATGGCAATGTTCACTTTCCAATCTGAAGCATAAACACAACATTGTTCTGGTGTGTAATCTCCATCTGACAGTACAAAATAGCTTGTATGAATACACAGGTTAGACTAAAGTATGAATGTTACTATGCAAGCTTGTTACTGGGAAGCTGTACAAACGTCTTTAAACAATTTGCATTTGTTGTAAATGGTTTAAAAAGATTAACCAAAGTGGCCATTTCTGAGCATCATATGTAACTGCAAAAGAAGAACTGGGTGAACAAAAAGTTGAATTACTATGTTTACAACAAATCTTAAAAGATAAGTGTAAGACCTGTTTGACTCACAAGAGTGTTGCAAGTAAAACCACAACCCATGAACTGGAAAGTAGCTTAAAAGGGCATAAAATATTCAACATAAAAAGCCACTTCTACATATCTTACAATATAACTGAACTACTAAAGAAAAAAAAAGAAAAACCACAGGAACATTTTTAAAATTCTTAATAATTCTATGCAGTTGTTGAAGAAAAATAACAGTACTGTGACTAGAGAGAGATGATTAAATATTTCAAAATGAGTTATGATTTAAAGCAGTGGTCACCAACCAGTGGTCCGCGGACCACTGGTGGTCCACGAGAAAATTTTGGTGGTCCGCAGAAAAATTATTTGCATTTTTTATATTGCACTAAATACTATTTATCTTTTTTAAAAAATCATATTAGTGGTCCGTGGGATTTAAAATTATGAATTTAGTAGTCCCTGAGGTCCGAAAGGTTGGTGACCCCTGATTTAAAGTGTCATTTTATGCAACGAGGTCCTTCTTAGACTGTTCAAAATGAACACATTTATGAGTTAATGCAATTAAAATCCTCGTTGGAAGTCATTTCTAAAAAGTGAAGTTCCTATTATCAGTTATAACTTTATTCTGTAAAGTTATGGATAAAACTAAATGTAGCAGTGAATAAAACTAGAATAGATTAAGGCATCAGACTAGAAGCCAGGAAACTAAATTCTAATCCCATTTAGGCATGAAAATCAGTGGGATGATCTTGTGCCAATCTCTATCTCTCAGCTCACCTCATAGGGCTGTTGTTGGGAGGAAAATAGGGAGGAGGACAATTAGGTATGTTTGCCACCTTGAATTCTATGTAAAAACAATAAAACTGGGATATAAATAAAATCAATCAATCAAATAAATAATATGGCTTAAGTGTCAGAATTCAAATCTCACTAGAGGACCTACATGTGAGAGAGTTAGATTCCAATTCCTGCAAGCTCTAGTTTCGCTTTAAACCTAGAACCAAATGCGCCCCATGAACTGAATTCAAAGCTGCTGCTGCATGCTGAATTTTGTGTTATACCACTATCAACCCTTGAGTTTGTGACATAGCTGCAAAATCTGCACATCCCACTTTGGATCCCTAAGAAACCATAGGGGTTTGTTACAATTCATCACTGATTGCATGTATATGTTTTGTATATGTGAGACACGTATATGTTGTACAACATGAATTTCTAAATAACATCAGAGAGCGTGATATAGAGGTAAAGGTGTTGGAGTAAGAAGACCCATGATCTAATCTACATCAGCTCTAAAGCTTGCTGGGTGATGTTGACCCAGTCATTAAGACCAATCTATCTATTGTAGGGAAATTGAAGGGCGCCTTCAGCCACTAAATGAAACGTGGATAAAAAAAATAATGAATAAAAGAAACAAAACCTGGTATAAGCACTAAAAGCACAGCATGTAAAAAAATTCCAAATGTTTAAGAGGAAAGCATCTTGGGGGGGGGGGGGGGTTTAACTTTGTGGGGGGGGGGGGGGGGATTTAATAGCAAAAATTGTAACTTCTTTTAAAGGGTGGCGCTTCAAGCCAGGTTTTCCCTCCATTGGAAAAAAAAAAAAAAGAAATAAACTAAATAAAAAGTCTCCCAGCATATTAAATCCAACAATTTTATAAAGATTATTTTTTTTCTACATAGTAGCTGAGACAAAAACTCTTTCGATTTACAAAAAAAAAATGAAACACTAAAATGATTTTAAAAGACATCTACAGCAGTATTTCTATTTCACAAAGTATCCTTCAGAAAACAGAATATTTAAATATCAATTGCCCTAAATTCTCAGTACAGTTAATTTTGAATTAGTTAGTAAAGCTCAGTGTAACATGCAAAGAAACATTAATGCTTTTACTTAAATAAAACAAAAAAACAAAAAAAGCATTAATGCTTTTACTTAAATAAAATCACTGTTGCAAAATTAAACAAAAGCAAAACAGTGAAATTATGTTAACAAATCCTTAGAATATTTCTAAATCCAATTTTCAGATTTGGCCTGGTAAAAAATTCTCCTCCAGAACTCTATGAATTCTCTCTGCATACTGAAAGTAACTAAAGATGAGAAATGCTTGTGACGAAGAAACTAACATTAAATATTATAAGACAGTACAACCATTCTATTAATTGCTCGTAAAAAAAACATTTACTTTCAAATCTTAGTGACATTCAGTATATACTGTATTCAACTTCACTGATCTTCCAAGACAATATGGTTTTTTTTAACCTGTTCTAGCTAGACAGCTATGGAAGATGTAGACCAGATCTGAATGGCCCATTTGGGAAACCATAAACAATTGAAACAAGAAATACAAAAAAGAGTTTGTGAAGTGTTAATATCACTTTATAATGCCTTGGTAAGGCCACACTTGGAATACTGCATTCAGTTTTGGTCGCCACGATGTAAAAAGGATCTTGAGACTCTAGAAAGAGTGCAGAGAAGAGCAACAAAGATGATTAGGGGACTGGAGGCTAAAACATATGAAGAACGGTTGCAGGAACTGGGTATGTCTGGTTTAATGAAAAGAAGGACTAGGTGAGACATGATAGCAGTGTTCCAATAGCTGCCACAAAGAAGAGGGAGTCAAGCTATTCTCCAAAGCTCCTGAGGGTAGGACAAGAAGCAATGGGTGGAAACTAATCAAGGAGAGAAGCAACTTAGAACTAAGGAGAAATTTCCTGACGGTTAGAACAATTAATCAGTGGAACAACTTGCCTCCAGAAGTTGTGGGTGCTCCAGTACTGGACGTTTTTAAGATGTTGGATAACCATTTGTCTGAAGTGGTGTAGGGTTTCCTGCCTAAGCAAGGGGTTGGACTAGGAGACCTCCAAGGTCCCTTCCAACTCATTTCTATTTCTAAGATGTCCATTCAACCAACCAACCTAGAAGGTCAGACTACTTGGTTAAGATCTACGTCACAGATATCATATTCTTGCTAACATGCCTTTTTTTTTTTTTTGCTATATGTTTTCCATATAAATGTTAAAATTTGGCAAATATTTGGTTCTGTGATTCTTCTTCCCAGGATTGCATTTACACCCCCCCCGCCGCCCTTACTAACCATTAACTTGCAGTAATCAGAAGTTTCTAAGAATATCGCTTTTTTAATCAATGCCTCTAACCAAACCATACTGGGTTAAAAACACCATGTTCAGGTTAGTCAGCATGTTCAGGGAATACAACAAATGATGGTATTAGGGGCTCTGCTGGAATATTTTGTTCAACTTCTCTAAATAGTATTTGTTTAATTCTAAATGTTTTCATTTTAAAAACAATTATAAACTGTTTTAAAAACTTAATACATGACAGTCATTACTTACCCTGTGGGGGTGGGAACCCCTCTTCATTTGAAAAATAAATAGTCCAATAAAAATAGTACCTAACATTTGCCCACATCATCCACACACCAGTTTTCCTCCATGTTTTTCCACTCGGTTCATCAACACAGCGCTGCTCTCCGAGTGGCGTTAGTACATCTTTTTGTCATTTCAGCTTTCCAGAATCATTAGTGTTATGTACTGAAACGGCACAGTGCTCTCTTGCCACTCTGACTCCACGTTCTTTCAGCCTGCAGAGCATCTCTTTTCCTATGTTGTTTCCTCCTTTGACTAATGTTTGCCAAGACTCATACATCATTCCCAAATTGGCCCAAATGAATTAAACACGGCTCTGCTTAACATTACGAGATTTAAATGGATTTTCTCTCTACAGGTCTGCCCTATAATTGGGTTTATCCATCTTGTTGAAGTACAGTTTACACTTCTAACATCACGACAATTCAAGCTACATTTTCTGCTCCAGTGGCAGGAGCGAAGGAGATTTGTCATCGGATCATAACAGGTAATTCAAACAACAATTAGTTTGATGACGGCCCGTATGTCAATGTCTAGCCCTAGTCGGCATTACTCACACCCAGTGTTTCCTAAGATAAATTGTTCCTATGGTTTTTTGCTTTCAATCACCAACAATACTTATAACTGCTTTCCCAAACATATTGCCCTCTATATATATGTTAGGGTTGTATCTCCCAGGATTCCCAACCAGCCAAAATCTAGATAGATTAGAAATTCTGGCAGTTGCAACACCAACACATTGGAGGGCACCAGGTTGGTGGGGAAAATTATTTCTGTAAACATCCACTGCTGTATTGCCTTAAAAATGACATGTTTTTCAAAAGAAGATTTTAAAAAATGAACCACATAAGGATAGCAGTAAAAGCATATTCTGCCCTTTTGAAGAGTTACCAAAAGAATCAACCATAAACAAACAGTGAATTCTCCAGATGATCTTAAATAAGATGCCTGCAAATCAGTGAAACAAAGTAAGTTTTGTAGAAAGGATCTAAGAAAGATGGATTTCATTATGGCAGTCATCCAGCAAGAACTTCAACAACTACATATTTTTCAGAATAAAAATTTCCATATTTTATGATACCTGCCATTTTGACAATTATAATTATGACAATTATAAATATATTTGAAGTTAAAAAGAAATAAGACTAAGAATTCATTCTAACCATCCAACTTAACAGTCCTCTTTTACCTAGTATGGTGCTGAGACATCATTTAATTTGAGAGCCAGATCTTTTTTGCCTGTGTCACTATTTTTTTAAATAGCTTGAGTATTTCACAAAAACAATATCTACCTTAGTCAACCTAATCCATTAAATCTGTCTATATTGTGGGCAGAAGGGCCAAAGTTCTTATTTTGCTGAACAAGGAAACAATTTGGGTGAATCAGACTTTAAGCACTATCTATCAAGCTAAGCTACCACACTGAATTTTTGTGCAGACAAAAATAATGAAATACAAATTCCTTTAAGGTAGGATAGGTTAAAAATGTAATGTTTACATAAATAGAAAGATAGCACTCAAATTATCTATTAATTACTGCATCTGCTAATTAACAAGAAAATTTAAAAAGACATGGAAAAAGTCTTGATTCTACTGGCATTGTTCTTCTCCCTTCCTGAGTAAGATTCAGTTTTACATACATACATACATACATACATACATACATACATACATACATACATACATACATACATACATACATACATACATATATATACATATACAATATACATACATATACATACATACATACATACACATACACATATATATTTTACATACATACATACATACATACATACATACATACATACATACATACATACATACATACATACATACATACATACCATACCATACCATACATAATATATATACATATACAATATACATACATATACATACATACATACATACACATACACATATATGGAAGGCATGACAAACTCCAGAGTCCCTCGGGATTTGGGCGGCATAGAAATACAAATAAACAAACAAACAAACATAAACATAAACTGAAAATGTCTCCACAAATGTGGAGCTGATAACTGAGGCAAAGACCAAAGAACTGGTGAGTAGACTGGTTCTTCAAAACCTCTTCAGATAAAAAAAGAATGAGAGATCACCCACATATACTCTGGATGGCTGCTTCTCACAAGGAAATCACAGAGCAGTGGTCTTCCACGCATTTGAGTACTAGGAGACAAAGTGATTAAACATCTTACTCCCAATCTTGATGGAGCTTTTCAAAAGGCACTAAGTTTGCAAGCCTGTTTCTAATCACTTTCTGAAATTGTCTCTTAATCACCTTAAAGCTATTAAAGACCTTCAAAATGGAAGGACTAGAAACTCGCTGGGTGAGTTTGGTTTCAACTCTAAAGAAAAGAAAAGAAATTATAAACTAAAGAACTTTAAAAATTTGAAATAACTTTTATTTAGCAAAAAGCTAAATCAAATTTTGATCTAAGAAAGTTACAAACAGATTAAGGATCCTGTTAAATTTGGAATATTGCCTTTTACTATAAGATTTTGAAATTAATTATAAAATAAGTAGCTGTTCATGGGACAACTTATTGTATGTCACTACAAAGATAAGCAACTTATGGTTTTAAAAATTGGACACTAGTGGGGACCAAAGATTCTAAGTAGAAGAATACATGTCTACTTTACTTACAAAATGACACAAAATGTCATAATATTGGAAATATTAAAGGAGAAACTTTAAGAATGATTAATATAATATTAACAGTGTCAGTAATTATGTCTGAACCTATTGAACACAGTAGATCCCAAAGATATTAATGAAGAAATGACAGATGTCATTGGAAGTGGACAAGGCTATTGGAGCGATGAGCTCCTCCACTTGTTTATTGGACCCGTGCCCCTCCTGGCTGGTCTCAGCCAGCAGGGAGGTGACACGAGGCTGGCTCCAGGCTGTAATCAACGCCTCCTTGAGAGAGGGGTCCGTCCCATAACCTTTGAAGGTTGCGGTGGTGAGGCCCCTCCCCAAGAAGCCATCCCTGGATCCAGCAGATTTAAAAAACTTTCGTCCAGTCTCCAACCTTCCCTTTGTGGGGAAGGTTGTTGAGAAAGTGGTGGCGCTCCAACTCCAACGGCTATTGGACGAAACGGATTATCTGGACCCTTTTCAATCGGGTGTCAGGCCCGGTTATAGCACGGAAACTGCTTTTGTTGCGCTGATGGATGGTTTTTCCTCCA